>LKNJ01000065.1:0-237950 GCA_002120245.1 Maccullochella peelii | reverse complement strand
GGGGGAGACAGGACGGACAGGCTGCTCCTCTCTGTGCTTTTAGCACAGGTGTGATGAAAGTCAGAGCCGCCGCAGCTCGGCCCACCTCTCGGATTACCCCGAACACGTCTGGTGACGGACGTTGCCAGTTGGCAGGCAAAATGCTGGGAAGTGATGCCCGTTGTGCCCTACCCATCTGCCTGCTGCATGGAAACAGCATATCAAGTGATCCCGGGGGATACTTATTATCATATCATATTAAATGTGTGGGCTATTGGTTACAGTTGTAGGTCTTAACAAAATAAAAGATAGATCTTACAGAATGGGACACAATGGGTTGTTGCTACAAGGTCAACGCTGTCAGTCTGACTGTGGACATCTCCGGCACCTCTGGGAGCTGTTTATCCCCGTGAGGTAAGAGATAACAGGAAAGACAGAATGATGTCTGAATGGTTTTGTTTGCCACCCACTACTACAGTACTGTACTTCCTGTATTCACTTAATCAGACTTGATGAAATGACAAACCTTTGTTCCCCACTGTCTGGAGAAGTTATCCTTGAAATAAAATATGTTACTGATCATGACTTACAGTACATCTCACAGGATATCTTATTACAGACCTTTAGAGCTCATTGGCTCTGATTCAATTTCTTAAGTATGGTACAGTGAGTAGAAGTCAGACCTATTCCGGGAAGAGGCATTACGAATCTGTCAGCTTGCAACTGAACTGCAAATAGTAACCGAATGAAACTGTCAGAGGTTATAATGCCTTTGATAACCAGTGAAAGATGCAAATAATTTGACAATGAAAATTCTAAAAAATGTCACGCCCTTAACTATTATGAGCTTAATATTCATTGTTTTAGCATGTAAAGGATTCAGGCATTGTACTTTATTGACACATTTCAGAAGATGGAAGCTTGTACCTTCACTAAGCTCTTATCACAACAACAAAACCCAACAAAGATGACACATTCTTTGCAGATTGGTGACACTGAAGCATTGTGGCATTAAGGATCTTGACCCACTTCACTGCCCATCTGTGCCCTGTAGCCCTATGCCAATCCTTCACAGCCCTCTCCAACACTCCCATGTTTGACAGAAGAATGCTGTTTGAGTGTCACTTGACCCCTCTGCCCCCGCAATGACCTACAGTGCACCCTGGGCAGCCCGCACTCTTTCACATATTTCCATTGCTAAACAAGAATGTCTCCCTCTCCTCCTCTGTCGCAACTTAATTTTCTCTTTACCGCTGTACAATTCTCCCAACGCCCTGTTCATCACCCTGCTTCTCTCATCCCTTTTTTTCTCCCTCTATTCAAAACTTGAGAAGGAACAAAAAAAAGAGAGAGAAAAACGCCTCTCCACCATTAGAAAAACACAGGGATGAGTGGCTATGCAGAGTGGGAGAGTGTGTGTGGATTTTGGACAGATGCATATGAGAGGTATAAGGGCACACTTCAAACTTATATACGAACAGAAGGGCTAAACAGTGTTTTAAGTCTTTCAAAAAACAATGTGAGAGGCAGCACACCACAAAGCGTGACACTGAAACCAGATCAACGAGACTGTTATGTAAACTTTCGACTAGGGGAGTCATTGGACCAGATGCAATAATGCCTTTATTCATTTGCCTTTGCACAAGTTCAGTGCTCTTTACAACCAATGCCTACTTACTATCAACCATCCCTGAACAATTTATCTCATACCATAAAGTGCCTTCCTTAGGCTAAATGCATGTGGTGCTGATATTATTGAAACTGTATGTTCCCTCTCTGTCACTCAAATGTTAGACTCCTGACAGGCTAAGCCCTAAATGCACCAGATTTAACTGGTTAATCCTTTGAAAAACCATCCTTTTTGTCTCTGTTGGAAAGGTTGCACAGCGAGGCCTGTCTTCCTTCAACCTACAGTATTCCTCCCGACTTAGCCTCCAACCTAAACATGCTCTAGCCCTCATCATTGGCCTCTCTCACCCCTCCTCAGCCGTCTACCTACCCGCATGCATAAGCTACAAAGCTGGAGGTGTCAAGACGACCTGTCTCAACAGCACCCCCTTGCCTGACCTGCGGATAGCCCTCAGGGACATTAATTATAGAGTAGTCTGACTTGTTGAGAGGAAAAAGACAGACAGAGAGAGAGAGAGAGAGAGAGAGAGAGAGAGGCGCAGAGTGAAAGAGAGAGAGAGAGCAGAAAAAGATAAATGCAGAGATGTTGTTACAGAGGCTGTCACCTCCTAATCATGTCATCCTGCTCTACAGAGGTGATGCTGAGGCTTTACTCGATCAGGTTTCCCATTCATCACCAGAGCTGGTGGTGTTGGAGGATGTGGAGAGCCAATGAGGGTTGGTAACTCTAATTTTCCAATTTTATACTGGTTATGTCCAAATTTGAATATTTTTGTTAGTTAACTGGCCCAAAAATGATTAAGATTCTAAGCTAGATTAAGAGCTAGGCCTTTCACATGCCAGTGTTAGATCATGATGTGTACATGCAGTGGATCCGGCTATTTACACAAAGCAAAGATAAAATATTGCATACTGTTTCTGTTCAAGGACCACTTAAAAGGAACACACGACATAAAACTGCTGCATCCAATTCTGAGTGTTCAGTACTGTGCTTGCGGGCAAAAAAAACATGGATCTATGAAACATGACATTTCTGTATGTGTTTTAAAGATATTGTGTGGACAGCAATGTCTACTCCGCAAGCGTGGATAGACACTGAACTGCCACCATGTGATCAGAGCAATCTGTCCAAACAAATGGAAGTTTCTCTGGCGCATTACCGTGTTAGATTAGACGACTCTCGGTCATTTGATTCCCTACTGTCTCGACAGCTCCCGTTTCTAATGGAGCGAGTGGGATTTCACAAAACGCAAAATAGGGAGAGGTCAACGTGTTTGAAGGTTACCCCTGTCGGGGAATCAAAATAAATAACATTCAGGTGTGCTATTCTCTGTCAGGTGAGTGTCTTAATGATGCCAAGTTAACACATACTAAATAACAGTGTCTCCCTACGCACTGACAGCCTCAGAAATAATTGACCAGCATGCTCCAAACTGAGACGCAGTAGGCAGAGAATTCAATCCTGCAGCTGACAGAACCCATTGAGCATGTCACTAGATTTTGCATTATACACAAAGCAATGTCAGGTCAGGGATGCGGCCTCCTGCTAGTTATTTGCGATTGCATCTCTGAGGGTAAATTACCTGGCTCTCCATAATATGGTCTAGTTAACTAATTTCCTGACAGCACACTGTCTCATAAGAAAAGTCTCAGATTTACTGCCTGTCAAAAACATGATGGACTGTTTTTTCCCCCCTCTTTTCTTTTCTCCAAATGCTTGGCAGCCTCTCAACTAAGAGCTCATATTCAATATCCTCTCTCGGTGTGCCGAGGACATCTCTAATTCCAGACAAAGACGAACGGCTGAAAATGAACAAAAACGAAACATAACCTTATTATGTTTGAAAGCTACCAGCAGTGTGTCATTTCATCCACAAGTTCCATTGCAACAAATTACTGCTAGGGGGGTTGTAAAGCGATGTAACATAGTTCTAAAGCTCTTAGTAAGGAAACAGGGAAATCCATTATCCAGCTGACCTCTGCACACTGACAAGTACACACATACAGTATATGATGTCCTGTCATTTTGTTGTTATACATGTGTAAATCATTCACTTTCTGTCAGAAAAGACGCTTTGACAGCAAAACCTCACCTCACCAATGGGGTCACAGGGAAACTGAATCCCACCGCAGACAAAGCATAGTTTTACCTGCGAGAGCACGGCCTGCCACTGATAGCGACAAAGATGACAATAGCTCAGTGATGGTGTGAAGACTGCCTTTAAGCTATACTGTGCAGGGGGAACAATACAGACTTGCAGAATACTCCACCCCCCACCACCATGGAGCTCAATAGTGTCTGTTTTAAAGTTCACAATGCAGCACCAAGGTCTGCCTACACTTTCTTTTCTTTTTCTCTCCGTCTCTTTCTGTATGTGTTCCCATTCAGCTGGACGGTGTGGCCTATCATCGTCTCCACAATGACAGTAGGTGGAAACGCTAGCTTTCATTACACAAAGTATAAATAGTGTAATCTATCAGCCCTGCCAATCAGGATGATTGATTATGGGCTGTCAGGGAGGAGAGTGACACATTAGAAAAGTTTGGTTAACAATGCCTGTAGCTGGTGCGGGGCTGCTGCCACCCAGTCCAGTGATTAATGTGTTGTCAGCCTGTAATCCCACACCCACGCTTAATGAGGCAAGAATTTATCATCTCGGCAGAGTGGCAGATGTCAGGGGGAAAGGAATCCAAGTGGCTGGAAACAATATACTTTTTCTAGCCTGCGCTTGACATGTCTGACAAGCTCTAAAAACCACAAAGAAGGTCTGTGTAAGCACAAACTTCAGTGGAGGGACTTTCAGCTCTGGCTCCGTCCTCTGTTGCATGTTCCTGAAAGTCGCTGCTGAAAGAAGACTCCATCTCCATTAACACTGTACTGAGGAACAGACACAACTCATATAATGGATTAAAGCTCAAATGATCCAGCAAACTGAGAGAGAGAAAGGTCCAATGCCACCATGTTTGTGCATATTTAAGGAGAAAAGCATTTACAGTTTCACACAGATTAACTTTCACTTAGGTATCTATGGTGAATCAAACAAAAGTGACACTTTTCTATAGACTGTATCCACCTCAACTAGTACAGATTCTAAGCTCTAACGTTCATTAACTTTTTTTAATAGCATATCAACATCTGCATGCCATAAACAACAACTTTACTTGAATAATCTGATAAAAATCTGAATGTGAATTAAAGCAAAGCTGCCTCGAGAGGGTGCACATGACAATCAACTTCAAAGTAAACTATAAATGTGAGTGCTGAAATAGAGATTAATGTGCACTGTCAACATCAACTAAAAGAGACAGGCAAAGAAATGACTGATCTCTGTGAGAGATTTAAAGTTTGGCACATTTCTGTGGAAACACCCGGTGGGGTAGGGGGTGAGAAAGAAAGATGGATTTTTTTTGAGAGCACAGAAAACACTAAGCCAGCTGTCTCCCATTAGGCTAGCAACATCTTCCTGTCACCAAAGAGACCAACAGGGAGGATTAGCTCTGATTGGACTGATAGGCCAACGCACTGGGACACTGCATTATGTAATAGCTTAAAGCATCATTTGAAAAGAAGTGTAATTGCAGAGATGCCTTAGTGCCTATGATGTTGTTGCTACAGTACATGTACATGGATTGTGAAATTTTGCAACTCGATGGGATGCAATGAAAGAAAGCTCAGTTGTATAGAGGAACATAATGACTGTGAGGTGAAGGGCTGCATGTGTAGAATTTGCTTCACATATGTCTAAAAAATTATAAGTGTCCAATGGTACTGGAAGGTGGAAGTGTGTTATTCCCCTGTAGTTTTCTGTGTCTAAAACGAACTTTGAAAACAGCAAAATTACTATAAAAACTTGGCCCCTCCCAAAGGCATATAAAGGATCTAGTTGGAACAGTATGTGTTTAACGCAAAGGCTCTGTAGTTTGCCAATCCTAGGCACTCAAGATTATTACACTAATAAAAACTAACAAAGACTCACATTTTACATTTTTTTAAAAAGAGAAAAGTTACGTGAACAATCGCATGATTTGTCAGAGTTTATGAAAACTTTATATCAAAATGTGAGAGGGAGACATCTCATTATTGCTGGCCAGCCTTGGCCTGTTTTCTGACAGGCCTCAAACTCCACCACTAAACACAAGAGACGTCAAGACAACAAATGCTTCACCACAGAGGCGTTCCTTCTCTGTACTGGATGCCAGCAGAAGGAGAGGAAAATCAGTTAATGCAACGCGACCACTTCAGTGTCTCATAAAAGCCCTTACAAAAGCACATGTTTGTTTTCATTCTGTGTGTTTAGCCAAAAATGAATAATACCATTTATCATTTTTGCTCGTGAGAGTGACGTGACACTCGGGTCACGCACCCCATGTCTCCAGGCTTTGAAAGAGGCAATAAATCAATCTTGGCACTATTACTTACAATTAATTGTGCTTTAAAGTTTTACAGTGTGTTTATGATATGCAGGGCCTGGATGATTTATGTGGACAGTGTGAGTCACTCCCTCTAATTGCTGTTGTTTTCCCGGCTTATAACCCCTGTGTGACCTCTCAGCTTAAACTGCCAGAGCGCTCAGAACTGGGCCTGTCGCACTGGTTCAAACACTGGACAGGCTTATACTTCAGCAGTCAAAAACCAGTTACAGAGAAATACACACATGGAGGCATACAACACTCACAGATACTGACAGAAAAATACACATACCTGAGAGAATGAACATGTGGCTCCCTGGAAATATCTGACACAAACACGCAGTATATTTGTCTATCATACAAACTAAAGACGTCCAAACAATTATAAACAGCTGTTTTAACATTTAGGATATGTTGTCATTAAAAGACAGAGAACAGCAGTGTCTCAAGTGATGTAATTAACAGATAACAAGACATTATGTAAGATGGGGGAAAGAACATAATTTGAAAGCAAGCAAATCACAATATGTCAGTGGGTTTATTTGTCTGAACATAAAGCAGGCAGGCACTCAGTATGGTTACATGTAACCAACAATTCCTACTAATTCCGCAGTGCTGTCCTTATTTGACCTACTGTATACATATTGATTCAGGAATGTGTCATGAAAGTAAGGCGACAAATCAGGGTTCTGTATGTATAATAGCTGGTGCGAATACAGAATCTAGCAGAGAGTGAAGAGTGGTAATAAACTTGCTTCCACAGCAATCTGTTGGGTTATATTTCCTTCCCCTATGAGAAGCATATTCTTTGAGTTTTCTCTGAGGACACATTTGTTCAGTAAAATGATTCAGCAAACCCACTGAAGGCACATTCACAAAGCGCTATATTGCATGCTGTTTGTTATGTTTGAGAGCTTCGGGGAACTCATAATTCTCAAGCGCAGAGATGAACGTGGCAACATACTTTACAGGGTACATTTGAGACTTGAAAAGGAAGCAAAACAACCAACCTATAGCAAAATGCCTCCTCCTCTTTTTCCAGAGCTGCATTGCAAAAAAAGCCACAATCATGCATCACATAATGCACAATCATGGGTCTAAAACCATGCAGTCTATCTTAGATTTGGACGGCTCCCTTCAGCGCAAACTTAAAATGAACCGCTGTCTGCTGCAGAGTAAAACAGGTTAGTGTCTGGGGAAGAAAAAACAGAACTGAAAAGATCCACTTGAGGACTTTCCTGGCTCTGTCACTGTCAATTCCCTTGAAGAACCGTTACCCTGTGTGCAGAGACTCATGGGACCCGGGAGCTGGCTCAAGCCACCCTGCAGAGGAGTCTGCTTTACATTATACGCAGAAGGATGTGGGGAAAAAAAAACTTGTGTTCATGCTAGAAAATCAAGTCAAATACTTCGTCTAGGCAAAATCTAAGTGACATCCGAGGAACATTTATACCCGCTGACGTAGCTACCAAGCTGTGCTTAGTGAGGGGAACCATGGAGTTACTTCATTCACTGTGAAACACTCTTAAACATGTGGCAAGGAGTAAATGTTATTCTACTAGTTAAATTTGCTACGCACTTTTTTTTTTTAGCAGTGCTTGGGATCTGAAAACAGAATGTGCTGTCACAGTGTTTTGATAGACATGGCCAGTTTAACCCAAGGGTTCGACAGCATAACGTGGGCTCCATGGCAGAGTGGAGGGAGGTGGAGGAATAGAGCCAAAAAGTACCACATGTATTTTCCGAAAGCAGCCCAACACAGTCCAAATAGCTCTACGTGGTTTAACGCCATTTCATTCCATGACCTCTAAGTCCTCAAAGAGAATTATCACATTATAGCATTCCAACATGCCCAATTTCCCAAAATACAGCTCAAGGCTTTTCCACTCTGACTGTGCTTAGTGTTGTGGTTTTGGGAAAACATTTCAAACGTCCCCACTGTGTTTTGTTTTTTTGTTTACTTCAGGTATTTATAATTTTTTCTCTCTCTCGTCTTTGTCATTTTGCATCTGTTTCTGTCCAGCTACTTGTCCTTTCCACTCAGAAAAGCAATATAGCAAAAACCCAAAAAAGAAAATGACCCCCCTCTGAGTTTGAAGCAAACAGTAAAACATACAGACTCATTGTCACCCACTTATGGTGTCATGCCCACTAGTGCATGAAGACACACAACAACAATTAAAGAAGCGGCAAAATTATCCTCAGTGTATGAACATGGGTATCTTATCCGAGCACAATTCTTTGATTTCTTCTTTGTCACAATGTATGTCTTTGCAGTCAAGGTTGGACTCTGTGATACAAAGAAAGCTACAACTTTTTGTTAATTCAGTGTCTTTTCCTGCAAACAGCCGGCCATTGACAGTCTGGTTGTGATTTAGGCAACATGGAAAACATTGGGAATGTATGAAAAGTTACGGTGTTCCGATTGTGCTAAAGACCATAACTGCTTTATCAGAACCATGTGGCGTCGCTCAGTGCCATGCCATAATGGCATGATTGAAAAGGATTTAAAACTGTGGTCACAATCCACTCTGATATGACTCAAGAGAGGTCTTGAAAGTTCAGTAGTTCTGTCTCTTTCATAGCGAGTCCATTAACTATTCCAATACGTACATCATGCAATGGGAATGATCTGATAAGACGGGGCTCTTTCTTCAGATTTATGCTGTCATGAATGGGTATGTATCACTGTAATCCTGCTGCAGTTGCTGCTGTTTCTATGGTTTCAATTTATCTACTGTAAACAGTAGGAAGGAGATTTGTCATATAAGGTCTTAGAGGAAAAAGAACTGTACGCAGAGCAAAAAACATTAAAAGATACACCCAAAGTCAAATCATTTCATAAATAAACCTTTTAAAACACGTCTGCGGTCCTGTAATTTTTCCCTCCAATACTTACACTAATTGAGACTCAAATGGTAGCGCAAGCGACAGCGAGACAGCTAATTACCATCCTTTGTAACAAAGCAAATGGAAGACACTGTACCATGAGTCAGTGTTATGAGCAACACCCTGCTGTATCAGACATAAAAGCAAACACAAATATCTAATTATGCCATCATCTCTCCTCGCTTTCCTGTTCTGTTGCACACGTTTCAATAATTGGTGGCCCGCACTATTGGTCAGCTTACAATCACTCTGATGATGTGGACAATTAGAGCCGGGAGGTACTCATGGCTCATCAAGTCTGAGATAGTTGACGCATCACATCACATCTAACTCAAAACAAATGTTATGGAAATGCTGCTGGGACATCCCAGGGCCCAGACGTGCGATATGTCCAGGCAGAAATTCTCTTCTTTGTGTAGACTCAGTCAAACACTGCTAATGAGGATGTGTAGATAAGACAGCAAAAGTATGTTCAAGAGCACAAAATACTGTGTGCAATGGGGGGTAGAAGCGTTTTCATCAAAGCTGTAACCTTTTACTTTGCATAGGGAATAAATAATCATATACAGCAGGTTCAAAGACACAAAGACACAAAAACACACACCATGTCAGCTAGAATCAGTGATTATCTCTCCTTTCATCTAAGGCTGTGGCTACAAAGGCAAACATTTCTTTTTCACTGACAAGCTATGTAAATAGTATCTTATAAAGTGACTTTACCCTGCCAAAAAGCATTGTAGAGGTCCTTAGTTTCTTTTTATATAAAGTGGATGAACAGTGTTTTCATTCCACTTTTCTCCATCTACCAAACATGCCAGACTGAGGTTAAATTATTTCAGTGTTTTGCTTTCTCGCTTGCCACTTGCATGAAGAATCAAGAACAAAGCATAGCATGAACTGACAAGAGTACACTATCTTAGCTGATTGTCTGAAACAATAAATATTTTGTTTTCCTCGTGCACTTTTAAACCCAACATCGACTCACATGCTTCTGATTTGTCATTGGATGCCTTCGCTCTTGCTACTCTGGATCCATTTTTACCTCCCAGGCTCACTGTCAGAGCCCCAGAGACCTTGAAACGACAAAGCTTAGCGGATCCAAACAGTAAATATTTCATGACCTTACAATTACATGAAATCAAATCTAGGCAAAAACCGTTCATTTATATTGCATTATCAAAGTGCTAGAAGAAGGGGAAAAAGAGGGGTGAAGTGGGTATATCTATGAACCTCCCGAACTCTAATTAGTTTGTGTCGCCCAAAACAAGAGAGGGAGGAATAAGTGCATGGGCTCGGGATAATTAAGTGATTGTGAGCGGCATGTACGTGAGCTGTCACTCCAATCGCCAGCCATGTCACACTTGGCAACACAACCTCGACCGGACAGCCGCCCGTCGCCTTTGATCTGGGCTCATGCATATGGAATCAGGTCAGGCCGTGGTCACACACACTTACACACATGCAACCTTGCAGTGATAGTAAAAAGAGACTCTTTTCAAAGGGCCGCAGTACTAGGACCTCTGTAAAGGGAGACTGACAGTCAAGCATGCACAGGAAGAAAGCAAGGATAAAGGAAAAGAATAGAAATGGGAAGAAAGGGATAAATGTGACAAATCCACTCAAGACTTCAGAGGGACTACTACTTAAAACAGTGTAAAAAAAAACAAAAACAAAAAAAAAAACGGAGCTTAACTTACAGCTTCTGACTTGGGTTTGACCACTTTCATGAATGCTCCTCTATCCCGTGCCTCCATCACTTCTTTTTTGGTTACTTTCCTGGTGTCCAGAAACTTCAGCTGGGGTAACTTGTGCAGAACAAAGTACCTGTGAGAAAAACAACAATTTAATTGAAACTGTATTGTACTGCTGCCTTAAAAGGTCTCCTTGTAGGCCAGTTCTTGACAAAGAGACAAACAGATAATCTAAGGAAATGTGTAAACCGTGATATACTAATCAAACTGACAGACGTTCTAATATGTACATGCACGCATCAACAAAACTTGAAAAGAAGCCGAGACTTAATGGTGATGCAGATTTAATGGTGATATTTCCTTGTATGTAATAACCTTGAAAGCTGATAAGAATAAGTACGACATATAAATAGCACGAAAGGAGATACAACCCGTCTGCCAGAGCTGTCATTCTTGCAGCATCACAGATATCTCTCTAAGCTTTCAGACACACTCTGTCTTTCATTGGGAGGGAGAGAAACGTCAAAAGATAATGGTTGGAATACATAGATGACAACAGATCCTTTCACAGGCAGGCAGGGATAGAGGAACCAGTATGTCAGGGCTGAGCTGGTAGCCAAAAAGGACATGCATGCAGCACCTAAGTAGAGGGTGAGAAAGGACGGGGGATATGGGCAGAGACAAGACCTGTGCGCAAAGAGCCGTGACAAATTGATGATGGCAATGGCGATGAGGGGAGATGGCAAAGCCCGTGTCAAGTTTTCAACACCTGAGGATTATAAGGAGGGGGTGCAGGGATCACGTTTAGACTGACATGAAACAGAAAATATCTTCGAGCAAAATTAAAGAAGAAAAACACCTGATATAATTTGAAAGAAACATAAAACAGGAACAGTACTGATCAGAAAAAAAAAATGATTAAAACACTAAATATAAGACATGAACTAAATTACTTCTCATAGGAATATTATTATATGCTAAAATGACCTGCTCCTAACCCCTAATAAGAGCTGCTCTTCCGATTGGAGCAGTAGCTCTCAAATCCAAGAGGCTCCAATCCCATTCCATGTCTCCCTCCCTGAAAAAGGACTTTGTTCAGGGCATTTCCATGATGAAATGTGAAGATGCCCTTGGGAGACATGCAGAGAGGTCATTCTCCATAGGTAACCTACCATCACAGGGTCAAAACAGATGACAAGGCTCTGTCAGCCAGTAGGGATATTAATGATTTAACCCAACCAAAGAGGGAGGATAAGAGAGCACAGGAAGGTAGGGGGGGAGGAGAGATGACTGAAAAAAAAACCCAACTCAGAGTCATACACTTCATTTAGCAATACCGAACATGTGTTGACAACAATATGATTTTCGCTGCCCTTGGAAGTGGTTGTTGTAGAGTAAACTTTTAAAAAACTAAATTATTTTAATTCAAAGAAGAAAAATCAGGCAATGCTTTTATTTCGGGTTCCACAATTTCCTAATACTTTCCTTAAATGTTTTCTTTCTTTTTTTTTTTTTTTTTAGAAAGAATGCATAATTTTGTATTAATTATAGGGAAAAGTTTCTTACACATATGAAGTACCTAATCATTAATTTGCATTTTTACAAAACAAACAGGATATTATATAGTACTCACATAGTTGGGTAGAGTTTATAAGTGATTGTTGATGCCCAGACAAATTTCCTTGAGAGAATTCCTTAAATCACAATGACTGGAAAAATTTACCGACAATACATTTAAACTCAAGTAAATATTAATTTATCTTTTGGAAACTTTATTCTCCATATGTTGAATTGTACTGTATTTTGCCTGTAAATTCCAACTGCACAAAAAGACAGATTTGGTTCAGCTGATCTGCTCTGCACTTACTCTGGTAAAAGAAGGTCACACTAATAGTTAACTGAAATTATTTGAAAGTATTATAATTAAGTGAACACCATTTACATTTTCCTTGTAATTGGTACCAAGTTAAGTAGTTTTTTCCAGGAACCTTCCTAAGACATTACAAACGTCAGTTCCTTTCTAGGAAGATATTAGGAAACTATGGGACCCATAAAATAAAGTGTCACCAAACAATCATTATACTTATATAGTATTACAGCTATGGAAGATAACATGAAAACCCGTAAAAATGAATGTTAGACATTGTGGGTAATTATTATGTAGCTACATTTATGGCATTTAGAAAAAAGGTTGAGTGAATGAAAAGTACAGCTGGTGGCTGAGGCACCTCAGGCACAAGCTCTTTGATCTGCCACAAAAGGAGATCGGACAAACTGATAACTTTCCTCAAGATAAGAGGTTAAAATGTCACATAAAAATACGTTAATCTTTATACATCACAGAGGCCATCTATTGTCACAATATTTCCAGTTCCACAGTTTTCTGAGGAAACAGTGTCCTATAAGAACAATGTCACATAATCAGTAACTATTGTGAACATATAATATTACAGCTTTGAACTCTTCTGTTATTGTAGTACTAGAAATGGCCACTGAGCGTATGCACGGTCGGCTAAGAACAAGACAACATTTAACCTCCCCGCAGACCACATAATACTGTGCGGATGAATACTATGTTTCTGTGTCATTGCACTAATTGGGGCACCGATGCAACGCACCAGGGTATTTCACTTGAGAGACCAAGAGCTCCCGAGGCATTGGGCTGGGTATTTATTGCCCAAGGCCAGTGCTGTCACGACCTGCATACAGCCTAACCTTGTCAGACATGAAATCTGCATCACGCTCAAATTGATGTTTTACTATGTGACACTTTATGAATATTACATTACAGGACCCTAGACGTTGTCAGTCATAACAGAACAGCTTTCCTCACCAGTAAGAAAAGCATGCAAGGAGAGGGGAAAGGGGGAGAAGGGGGGGAAAGGGAGATGGGGAGGGAAAGTGAGAGCGAGGGGGGAGAGAAAGGGGGACAAAAGAGAGAAGAAAGATTATTCAAGAAAGGCATGGGTGGTAAATGATTAATAGGCAACACAGAGTCAGAAACAAGCACTTAGGGCTAAAACAGACAAAAGAGAGCATGCTTTTCGCCTTTTATCGCATTTCATGTAAAGGACCCTGACAAATAGTGGTCATATTGCATGGCTTGAGGCCTAGCTTGATGTTTAATGCATCATCTGCTCTGGTAAGGCAGGGTAGTAAACACTCATTTGTGGTGGTGACTAGTCACACATGAAATCCATTTTGCAAACTGGAGTGTAGAGGGGCCAGTTGACAAAGCTTTTAGAGTGATGTGGTTGAATCCACAGTCTGCTCGTGAAATGTAGGGGGCTGGATGCAAAAAAAAAAAAAAAAAAGGGATCTCCAAATCCATTACCTACAAAAAGCTATCACTCTGAATAGTTCACTGTCTGACTGAAAATATAAACACACACAGAACACTAACCTAACTACCTACCTATATACCTATCTAGGTCAGAGTAATATCTATCCTTCATTCATGGGTGACATCATCACAGTTCATGTAGTAACATACCTGTATCTCTGGTAGTCGTCCTCGTCCTTATCCGGGCTGACCAGCTGGTTGGGGCAGGCCTCATTTCCCAGCAGGCTTAGGTACTCCAGTGACGGGGTCACATCAGCTAAGTGTTCCATCAGTGCCTCGATATCAGTCAGGTGTCAAAGGGCGGATGTCAAGGACCTAGCACTGTTAATTACATTAGCATTTACTACCCGCACAGCCCCTCCCGGGCCTGTCTGCACTAAAACACGTCACTGTCAAATTTACCGAGGTGCTCAAAGGGGCTAGTCACTGGCTTTGTGAGACTGGGCAGACAGAGGGGCAATTTAAGGTGCAGGCTTTGGCATATAGTAGTGACACAATTTGGCTGCTGCTCTCTCTCCCTTTCTCTCGATCTCTCTCATTTCCTAGGTGGCCGGGTGCAGAACAGTGACAAAATGATGGATGCCCTGTGGTTCAAACAGTCCGTGCTTCCCAGAGCCGTGCTGTGGAAAACTTTTGCGAAACGTGGAAAAAACAAACAGCCCCTAAGCAGGCACATTCATCACTAATACATTCACTTGGAAAATTGAGCCCCAAAGTGTCAAAATACAACTGCACTAATGCAGTGCTCGAGTTTTAAAATGGCACTGTGCCACGACAGGATGTACATAATTGGCCTATTAGCATGTGCCGACCACTTCACAACCAAACTCAGCACACAGTCCCAGACGCGCACTTCAAGGAGCCCCAGTTTTAATGTTGACTCTGGAAGTATGTGTGTGTGAATGTGTGTGAGAGAGAGTGAGCATCGTTACCCAGTAGGATCTGCATAACCAGAGGAAAACAGGACACATTGCTAAACCTGTTCTGAAGCTTAGAGGGGAAGTTCACACATTTTTGACTGATCATAAACAGCCTCGCAATGTGTCTGTCTTGAATTTAGGGTGGCTGTGCAGAGCTCTGGTTTTAACCTGTTTACTTTGGATGGCAGAGCACACAGGGCCGTTATATTCAATGAGCCTGAATGTGAAAATGTTTTAGCATGTTTAGTGACAAATTAAATAAGTGATTCATTTTATTTCAGTGAGGTAAAGCAGTGTAATAAAGCCTAATGCAAATGTAAAAATACTGTTATGAACATATGTTCTCTATAATTTAAAATAATAGATATTACCACACAGCAAATGCATTACACTATATTATGCCTCATTCTGGGGATGTAGTTTTAATCCAACACTTTTTATTCTCTTTGAAAATAAAAACTGTTAAAATGTGATTCCACTAGAGGTCCCTGTGGTTCAAAAACTAGTCCTGTGTGGAGTTCTGTGACAGCCAAGTTCTTCTACTCTGTTTTGCAACACACAGTGCTCCCTGCAAAACCATGACATTAAAAACTGGTTCTCTGAGACAAAGGCAGGTTGTATTGATGAATGTAAGAATAATAATAATAATAATAATAATAATAATAATAATAATAATCTGTTGATTCTGATACAGATGCCTGTAATCTATGTCTGCAAATCAACATGAGAAAGGGATTAGTTTAAAAGGATATTTGGTTCTTATTGAGCGTTAGGGTGTGGAGGTTGGGTAACCTGGGCAACCGGAGGTCATTTCCAAGCAGATTGTTGTCAATGATCAGCTCTTCCAGCTTGGTGAACGTTTTGAGGCCTTCCAGTGACCTGCAATGATAAGGCAACAGGAAAACTGTTATGGCTCTAAATCTGGTCAGCCGTTATTGTGCAGAAATAAATATTTCAGTCTCCCTCTTTCATACGCCGGGAGAGTATGGGTCTGGGCCTGTCAGCGAAGTGAATGACAAAAATTAGTGGTGCTGAGCTCCCCTGGCATGGTGAGGCATCCTTCAGCGCCTGGCAGGATGAGGGATGGGGGTCACTTGTGAGTAGCCAGGATTCAAAACAAAAGGCTTCAGAAATGCGGCGGGCAGGATGAATTTGTCAATGTCTTGTGCCTTGAGGCGCCCAGTTTCGCCTGACCCTAACCCTCCATTCCCAAGACAAATCACTCTGTCACAGTTCACCTTCACTCCCCAGACACAAATTTAACTTGTCATCCATCATTTTCACAGAGGAACCGGAATACACTCGCAATCACAGATGGAATGGAAGGGAAACTTTTTTGCAACAGTTCCGCGATAGGGGCTAGTGTTGGGATTTTAACATCAAAGGACGTTTTTTTTTTTTAAAGGAGGAATTCTGCTTTTCCACTCCTTTTATGACACATTGCAAAGAGAGGTGAGGGGTCATTTCAATTCTTCCCCTCTCTGTCTCTCTCACACACATATGCATTCACACAGGCATAAAAATGATGGAGGGTGGTGTTAGGAGTAATGTTAGGGCCCTGCAAAGTTCAAGTCATGGAAGGTGCACAAAGGCAATGTGTGTGTTGTCTAATCCTTCACGCTGTCAACATGCCATGTTAAAGTGTCCTGGGTGACTTCATTGACATTTAAATCTGCCAGAACGTGATGCAGACAGTGTACTTCTCAAGATCTGTTTCTCACAGTTCACACAACATATATTTTTAATTTAACGCTGTATTTTTAATTGTTAAATATATTTGACTTTACAAATTCTAAGTCTAAGAAGTCTAAAATCAAAATTCTACATTATAAGTATACAACAGTAGGTTTCTGGTTTTAAAAGCAGACAGATAACCTTGACATTAGGTTACTTAAATATAAATTCCAGTGAACAGTGTCACGTTGCAACATGACAAACTCAAGGTACAGTGAGGTCTAAACAGCTGCAGCCAACTATTTCTCCTCTCTGGATCTGCCTGCCTTGTGTCAGTGGCTGCCTTGATACACACCAGCTTCTAACTATGTAAATATAACACCTTTATCATGACAATCTGCAAATGGATGGCAAGGAGCAGAAAGCAGCGTGGGGGCAGGGCATAATGTACAGTCAGATCCCTTATGGAAAAGTATACTATACTATATACTGGCAAAGGAAGATGGGATACATTTAATAAAAAAAATAAAAAAAATGTAGTGTACCAAAATACACTTGATCTATTGAGATGCTGACTTGTCCAACTAATTGGTCTGTGAGTAGCCATCCAGGTACTTTTAATACATACTTTTAGTCAGCCAGACTGTTATCGTCCTCTATATCTGCTGTTACTTGCGTGCTTTTTCTCACCAGTCAGCTTGGACTCCACCTAGATGTAGTCCCTGATCCAAGAAACACACATAGATGAACCGAGTGGACATACTGGCAGCAACTTTGAACTATAAAGCAAAATGTTGCAATCTTCTTCTCGGGTGGAAAATGACAAATCAGCAGCTCATTGTTGACTTGCGAGTGGGGCTGACTGAGCGTCTCATTTCAAAAGACATCAACATTTTGCAAATACACACACTTGATACCCACAACAACAGCTGACAGCACCTAGCCAGTGTGCTGGCAAAGCTTCTAGTTGACAACCTCTTATCAGGTCTGATTAATGCATTGGCAAGATGGATGAATGGTGAGATGTGCCAGTTTTATGAAATCCTACTCTGTTTGCTTGTTTTTTCCCCATGGTGCTTCTCATTTATGAAAGCAAAAAAGCCCATTAAGCTAGTATACGTAATCTAAATTTCCAATATACTGACAAATTACATTTTTGCAATTTTTTTTTACTCTTTGGTCAATTTACTGTTGTTGGTCTTGGATTAAAAAAAATTATAATAACTGTCTAAAATCATGAAGAAATGTTCTGTCCTCTGTCTTGCTCTGCATTGTGAAAATTACTAATTACTAATTAAAATCTATAAGTAGAAATATGACTGGGCTGTTGGCTCAAACTAGCAATTAGACAACAAAATTTAGATTTTTCAGCACAGTTCTTGTGTTGCAAGTTACTGACAGGGAATGCGGTACAACATGCAATTCATCTGCAAGTATAATCTTTGTAAATGTGTAATTAGGCACAATTGTGTACATTGGATAAACATTACTGCATTTGCTGTGAACAAAGGTTGCTAACTAACTATTGCCACCTGTAAGTGTGTGTGTGTGTGTGTGTGTGTGTGTGCACGCGCACGTGTGTATGATGGGCTGCAGTCCTGTGGGTTATGTTATTAGCTGCTCGGTTAAAGGGAGCCTCGTGGCACAGGAGGGAGCCTTATTAATTGTTGTTTTCATGTCACCACTGCTGCGTGCACTGGCTGATTTAATCAGTTAAATTCACAGCCAGGGGAGAGCCACTGAGTCCCATCCAGCATTAACTACAGTGCAGGGATTGAACTTCTAATACTCTGCAGCTTTCTGTGCTCCCTCTGCAGATTTCCATAGCTGGTTTCATTACTTTTTATAAGCTTTCTTGTTTTAATGTGTGGCTTGGAAAACTAACAAAGTTTAAGCACTGCAGTAAAAGTACTTCACTTCAGAAAAAAAAAAAAGAAAAAAGAGCAGCTTTTGCTTTTAACAAAACTAATGAGCATAATTGACTTGAGTCCCAATGCTACAGAGATTTGGTAAATGGCAAACACAGGGAAAACACACATGCAAATTTTAGGAAATATACATACAACTTTTTTTGTGATAATGGAAATATTCAGTAATGTATCTTTAGATCCACTGTAAAGGTAAATGTTAATTTCACAGATTAACTGCTACTGCCATTTCGCCATGTTTCATACATCCGCTAATGCGATTTTCACAGAAAATTTCAGAGAAACTGTTCATCATTTATGTTGTGTATATCATTAGCTATGAAAAAGAAATGGAATCTTATAAGACAAATAAGCTTCTACTAAAAAGGGCAGGGGGAATCGTACAAATACTATATTAAATCATTTTACTCACATCATATTGCATCGCCTCATTGTAGCCTATATATTCAGAAAAAAATATGATTTCTATAGTAACGTGTGATCAAATACCTTTTCTTAAACATCTTTCCAGCAAGAGAGAGAGACAGAGAGAGGCGGTAGCTTTAACGAGGTGAGGCGATGAATCTCTCCTTGTTAAGATAATTATGATCAGCCTCATTGTCAGAGCTAATACTTCACATGGGCTGTCTTTACGCTTTGACTACCACTTAGCCTGTGTAAGCTCACCATCATACATCATACAGCCCTGTGTGCATCAGTGTGTGTGCTTTTGGGCTTACATAAGTAGCGCATGTATGTGTTGAAATCGCCATTAGCTGCTATGATCCCGTCTACCGAACAGGCAGAGTACATACACTAATATTTAGTTGGTTGCAGAAAGCCAGCACAGGAAGAAAGGGAGGATGTGACATACCAGACAAGGGCACTGGAGAGGAGACACTGACCCAGAGAGCAGCCCTGCCAGATCAATACACTAATACTAATGCAGACATAGTGATTGATAAACCACTGCTGACAACAGAGGGAAGAAAACTCTCGACCATTATTGGCTGAAATGTCAGTCACTCCTGCCAGTGGTGTGGGCAAGTGTCATGTCAGATATCCTCAGGCAACACATGAAAAATGGAGAAAGGCAGCCTTGGCTCTTTTACATGTGTTACACAGTCTCCCGTCTTGTGTCTGCTGCTTTTGAAATTGTCGCCTAAATGAATCATAGTTGGCAATTTTTTTTTGTATTTTGATAGGTCAAACGTGGGGTTTCTCTAAGCCGTACATTACAGAGCTATAATGTAAAACAACCTCAAAGCCTTCTCTATTACTAAAATGGTGACAGAGATCATAGAGGCAACATCCCTGCAGCTAGCACTGCAATACTGAAAAAGTTCCTGAGTCTAATGTATATTAAAAACACACACACACACACAAACACTTTGAAAAGCTGGAGAGCCCTTGCAGCTGCAGTCCACAGTTAAAGGGCTGATGTCCTCTCGAGGATCGCAGTGGTGTAGAAAAGCAATGCACTGTTATTCTAAACAGAGGGCCGGAGCTACAGAGTGACAGGCATAATGATGACCTGTTCAGAAGGCAACAGATAAATGTTTGATGAATTGACCAATACTGGGGCCATGATGGCCTTCATGTGTGCATAATGGACTATTCAGTGCACACCTCAGATTGCCTGCCAGGATAAGGTACTGTAATGAATGGGAACTGGACCTGGGAAACCCAGTATGTGGACTGGCTTTAATAAACTTAATAAGAAAGGTGAATGGAAGAGGGCTGGTTAGAGAGGGAGGAAGGAGGCTGGAGAGCCATTCGGCCTAAAATAGTCAACAAATATTCTGATGGTTCTTGCCACTCTGTACACTGAAAAATATCTCTCAATCTCAGTCAGTAATTCAGCAAATTATCCATATTACCAAATCTTGTTGTCTTAAAACAATCAAAGCGATTTTCCACTGAGATAATATTCCAATACAAATCAACATATTTTAAGAATCGAGTCTAAATATTAACCAATGCAAAAAAAAAATCTCAAAATGTAAAATGTGATACTAAATGACTTGATAGAACTGACGTTTTTGTAGCGTAATAAGGTGGTGGTGATTGTTAAAGGCGCAGTATGATAACAGCTATTCAGTTTTGTGACAATAATGGAAAAATTGAGGATGAAATATAACCTTTTAATATACTAAGTCTCAATTAGCTCAACACAGCTGTATTTCATCACTCTAACCACAAAAGCACAAATAAACATCAAAAAATACCAAAATACCACATCAAAACACTATCAGGATTAGCTCACGGTAAATAAGATGACATTATCTGTAAAGCAAATTAATGCCCTGCAACCCCTCAAGCCCCCAACATCCCTCCTACCACCTCCACACAGTGCTGATCAGGTCTGTTCCAGCACTCTTCCCTCCAGCTAAAGTTTATGGCCTATACGAGTCTCTGTACATGCATCTCTGATGGCGATGGTGAATTAGACTGTCATTATCTGTCTGTATCTCCCCCACAGCTTCCCTTTCTCACGCCATATCTCCCTCACAGTCAGTGCTCAGTGTGGCACTCTTCTCTCTGTATTGCCAGGCCTCAGGTGGCAGTCATTTAAAGATCACACGTCCAGGACACACATAGCCCTCCCTGAATGCATGTCAATTCACACATGGGAAGGGGATTACACGTCTCCTCCTAGGCAGCTGCAAATTACTATTAATGGCAATGCAAATCATTAGAGTACATTTGGCGCCGCCAGCAAATCTCTTCTTTATGTGGGTTCACTCTTAATCTGTTTCGAATATTGCGCTATGCTTGCTCCTGACAGCCTATGTATAAAAGCATCACTAGCTACAAAGCTGTCAATTGGAGGTGGCATGCCAGATTGAACTTTACACAGGGTTACATCATTTGCAAAACAAAAATATCTTTTTAGAGAGTATACAACAAATTCAAGCAAGAAGAAATCTGTGAAATATAATTAGCAAAGTTCTTTGTTGATGAAGAAGTTAAATATCACCGCTCATTACTTCATGCAATATGAGGTTATTATGTGAGAAGTGCATATTAAATTGTTGGAAATGTCTACACCATGGAGTGTCTGTCGAACGTTTAAAGCTAGCTTCTGTGTGTTCGAATGATAATACCTCTGTGGACCCTGCAGTGTCTGAGTTATAGACTACCCCTGTAGATATTCCTGCTGAGTGTGTGAGGTTAATATTCTCTCTCAATGTCATTAGCGCTGGCAGAGGTGCTGAGGGTACTGTGATTCAGACAGGGACTGATCCTGTCAATTCACTCAGATTAACAGAGCCAGGGCCACACAAAATCAAATCCACTGTACTGAGGTCAGCATCACCTGGCCTCATGCTTCCCCTTGAATCTCCAATCCCTGTCTGATTAATGACCATGGATCAACCCTGGCTAAGGGATAAGGACTTGACAGACATTCCTGTCAGGTCCTACCTCATAAGCCTTGCTTGACCCCAGTTTGGCCCAGGATGAAGTCTAAGCTCCAACAACGACCCATTTGAGAGGTAGGAGAGAGTTGCCTCTTTCCCAGTGAAGAAAGAAATAGAGAGATCATTGCAAAAGGAAGGTGGATGTCTCTTTTTAAGTTTCAGTGAGGTTTGTTACATGGCCAGACAGAATGACAGCTGCTTCCCATGTACAACACTAAAACGTACACTTTGAAATACATCATCAGACAAGGGAGGTAAGCAGTATGCTGGTGAGGCCGAGCTCCTTCAGAACCTACACAACACTTCCCTCATAGCGCCTGGACTGTGCTCACAGTATGCCCATGCGTCTTGTGACCGTTTGTATTGAAAGATTAGTTGTCTCTCCACATGACAAACACCCTCCTCTCTCAGTGAGCGGGAGCCGAAAATCAATTCACTGATGGCATCTCAGTCAGTGAGGACATCAATGCGGCACAAACAAACACACACAAGCTCTCATGCATGCTACACAGGCTCACACATCTTTACATGTATATAATACCGTAGAATTACAGCGACAGGATCAGTCAGCCAAGGCATATTGCAATAAGTGTGCTTCACATTAAACAGTGAGTTTAAATGAATAAAATACTGCACAAATATATAATATATACGGATACAGAATATGTAACTGGAAAAAAAAAAACTCTTGTACTCTTGCAATAAAATAAAGGAACCATTAAATAATAGATTCTGCGATCTGTGAGGAAGAATCCCTCAGTGCCCTGTCTGCCTGTACGCTCTGTCATTACAGTGTTCAGGCTCAGTGCTTGTCAACATTTCCCTGAGAGGGGGAGCCATCCCACATTACGTTTGAGTGAGTTCAACTGTCAACTGCCAGCCATTTGTATGCCTCAGCATCCACCTAATAGCAAATAATCACTACCCCGCGCTCTCTTCATGGCAAATGATCGATGTTGTCTTGAAGTCTGATGGATGACCCTGCCACAGTGATGTCCAGGCATGCATTAAAACCACCTCTATGAAATGCCTGTCAGTCTGATGAAGCAGCGCACACAAAATCACACGCGTGTGCACATACTGACAGAGGAATGCATGCACACAGATAAAGGAGAAAATGAACAAAGTGAGGGAAAGCCATGATTCAATTCAACAATAAAAAAAGTTAATTTCTTTATATTAGTGGAAAATTTTATAATGTGACGGGACCTGTGGTGTGATTGGTAGACAGCATTACTAGAGGTAGACTGCTCAAGTACCACCTGGGATGCTTCTTTTCCTCCACTCACCCTCCTTCCCTCCCTCTAACACACAAACAGCTCCCTATTACCCCTCAGTGTTCAGATTAAAATGCACAGCACCACAATCTTTGATCTCCCACTTGCTGACACAAATCCTTTCAAGCCTCAACATTTTCCTGCAAAGGTAATTAGTGCTAATTAAAAAGTTTCGAAAGCAGTCTACGGCTGCTGTGATGCTGCCGCTGCTGGTGCTCCAGCGCGCCCTCCATCAGATCACCCATCTACCCCCTCCGCAGGTCCTGCGGAAGTGTGTGTCAGCTGTGTTCCTGCCTCTTTTCTGCAAAGGATCCCATAACTAGACGCCACCAGTCAGCCTAGAATGTTTGTAGAAGCAGGATGAAATCTGGAAGCCCAATAAGGGGTCTAACTGGTGGTTCTTCCCCCCTGACAAACCTGTGCTCTGCAGGAGAACATGTAATGACACATGTAACAAATTCCACAAATAGAACAGGTGTAGTCTTTAATTGGGATATCCTAGCTTGGGGGGGCTTGTAAACATGGAGTAATTAACTTGATAAGGGATTCAATTTGCTGAAAATATCATTGCAGAGAAACATATCATTTAGCATGGGCCGTGATTTGCATAATGATAACAAATGCAAAGACTCCAGATTATTGTGGCATAATTAATAAACACACTAGTAATTAAAGAACTTCCTGTTTAGTGTGATTCCAATAACTTGAGATAAAGATATAGCTTGAGCCGTATAACATTGCTATCATTCATTCACTGGCCTGCCTTATTGCTTTCATCAAGCCATTATTATGATATAATTAGCTGCCTTTCTAGCATATTATTAAGTGGCTTGCTGAGTGTCAGGTACAGAGGCGTCAGAAATGACACACAAAAAAAGCAATATCGTTCCACAATGTTTCAAAAAGATAATTACATAATCTCAGCATGGAGAGCAAGCAGAAAAGTGATAATTAGACAAGTATTCCTGCCAATTAAAGTATCAAGCCTTGTATTTTTTTTCCCAGGGTGATATACTGAAGAGCTTGTTGCACTTCCATGTACGACATAATACAATTATATTGCTCACATAAAACATTATAAAGAAATCAATATAACTGTAGTAACATTATACAAACATTGACCTATCATGTTTTTTCAGTGCAGCTTGCAACACAGTTTACTAGATGTTGGAGGGTTTTCAGGGCCTTCCAAAGCTGGTAAATAAGGAATATGTTGAGTTTTTCCAAGATGACAATAAAAGCCAAGAGGATGTTTTGGCTCTAACAAGCCTATTAATAGGCTTAATGATTGACATGTAGGTGGTGCCAACAAAAAAAGGAGATAAACAACAAAGTTATTGATTTGACCTTTAGGATAGTTCCTTCAGTCATCGTTGTTGTTTTTGCCTTGTCTTACACCTCGGAAGGAAATAATAAAACATGTCACCGCACAAGGCAGTTTGAAATTGAATGCCATCATTTTAATTTAAATGTTACATTCTCTGTGACATCTCTGTCAATGCATAATTGGCACTGAATCCCAGTTTGGATGTACATATTTATCATTCAGTGTGAGACACTCAAAGACACCGACAGTTATGTTACTTTGATGGGATGACAGTCAGATGTGGAAAAAAAAAGAGAACTGAAAATCAACTGTCACGCTGTCAGTTAAGCTTTTTTGTCACAAACTTGCACATAAACATGCATGATTAGAAATAGCAAATGAGCTGTAGGCTGGAATCTGTGTCCTCGCTCCAGAAGTGTGTAAATAGGCTTATTTGATCCAAGTAGAAAGAATAAAATTCAGAAGACAGACTAAGAAGAAAATCATAGTAAGTGATTGACACTTATTGGGAGAACACCCTTTAACATTCTGACAAACTTCACAGTGTGAAAGTGCAATTATTAATCATATTACAGAATGTTTTAAAGCAAGGTACACACTTTCCAAGAGTTACTCATATCTAGTATACACCGGTCATATTGCAAAAGCAAGTTTCACTTTAACAGTCTATAAAGACAAAAACAAAGTTATAACATAAGATGCAGTGATCCATATGCACACTGCTTTGAGGACACATCTTTGACCATGGAGATCAGACAACCTTGTTGCACTACCAGTCTCAGTTTACTGAAGATGGCCTTTCTGTCTCTGTAGTTTCCTGACATGACAGCATAAAGGGAGGTATGTGATAGCCTATCTGCCCAGTGTAAACCACAGGCAGCAGTGCAGCTCCCTGAGAAAAAAAGACAAAGAAAAAAAGAATAAATCCCTCCGACTCTCTCTCACTTTCTCCCCACTGTCTCCCCTCCCCGCCTCTCTCCATGTCTTACCGCTGGCCCATTACCTTTACAGAGTGAGGCTCATTAAAGAAGGCAAGTTGAGTCAAATCTTTCTGTAATTCAGCAGAGGTGAATTGCTGTCAACACCATTAACCATCATTTCCCCAACTCACTTCAGTACTTATGAAGTGTTCTTTATTGTGTAATGATCCAAATCTCTTCTCTAAATCGCCCCTCTTCAAAGGCCCTGGAGGACATACCACCCATGCAGTCGTCTGACATGCTACAGGGCCAGATTAAACGTGGCTCCATCATTACGTTCCTCTTTGTGCTTATACAGATCCAGCATTTCATTCTGCACTTCAGCTAGCAGGTACCGTTCCTCAGAAGGAACAGAGTGGAAGGGAGATGAGGAGACCCAAAGGGTTAACTGGAGAGAGGGATATTGGTTTTCAAGCATGGCTGTCTTATCTATGTAGAGCCATATCTTCTACTCACAGTGCATCGTTTTCATGTGGTTTGCTGCATCTCAAGACCAAATTTCTGCCAATAACCTTCTTCCCTCACTTTCTGTTTTTAATACAGTTTACTGATAGTTCATTGATCCCATAAGGCCATTGGTCAGGCTGGCTCCATGGCTAATTACAGTGAGAGCTGCCCTGCTTGTCATGCTAGATGTCCTCTGAGTCCTGTCTTGAGAGAAGCCTCCTTTGTGCCTCCGCCATTGTGTGTCCCCTAGTGCTCAGTATCATGCTATGAGATGTCCTCCAGGCCTTGTGTTGGGGGAAGCCTCTTTTGTGCAGGCACCATTGTGTGTCCCCAGTGCTGAACCCCCTGCTAGGTAGGAACATAGACAAAGTGCAGCAGGGGGATGCTTCTCAGGGCCCTAAGACCTACAGTAAATCTTCAAACAATTTAGACAAACAAAAACGACTGCTGTGGTGCGGTGAGAGTAGACAAGGAAAAGCAGATGAATAAGCAACATCAATTACTGGGGGCTTTGACCTGCAAGCCCCCACACTATGGCACACATTTCACACCAAATCGCCCCAGATTGAAGTTGACACTGCTGGAGTGGAAACACTGACCCCTCACAAGGCTAGCGCTTCAAACTTAAGAGCAGAGAAAGACAGGGGGGACTGACAAACTACATAGAGCAAGGCCAACGTGGAGGGGAGACAAGGAGGAGGGGTATGAATAAAAAAAAAAAACTAACGCATAATAGGTCCTAGTTTGTTTCAAAGTGAGACAAAATGGCTCAATTTGAGCACTTAGGCCATCGAATTGGCCCAGCTGAGGTACAAGAGGAACATGCGAGGGGACAACCGCATCAGGCCACTGATAAGGAGCCTATAAGTGGAACAAAGCCGGATGTCCAACAGGCTTACCAGTGAACCTCAGTGGGACTGGACCCTCTTGAAAACGTGTTTTAGCCTCCCAGCTTTACCCCCAAAAAGTGCCGCTTCCCCAGAAGCCTTTTTACTCAGGCACATAAAACCTCACTCTACTTTGTAAGCTTGGACAAAGGCAAAATAAACACATGGGTCACATTTGTTCGACACGTAGTACACTGCTCTGATAAAAAGTTCCTCAAAGAGCCTTTTCAAGAAAAGAGATACCACTTCAAGTGTCCTCTCTCTCTATTACTTTTTAATTGTGTACTCTAAAAAGAGCCTTTTTCATTATCACTTTGATTGAAAAACCAAGAAAAAGAGCATCTCCAAAGGTGAGAAAAGATCACGCAATCCTATCACAGTTTGTCAATACAGTGTTAATTAATCTAATAGCAAACTGCTCTGGAAAACATGCCCCAAACTGACTGGAAGACATGCAGTCTAGCAGCAGCATAGCAACACATTGACACATTTGGGGGCATCAGGCTGTGGATAGAGACAGTCCTAACAATCTCCCAATTAGCCAGAGGGAAAGCAGAAAATATGTCTCAGGTTCACGGAGCAAGCGTGAAACTTAATAATATGACATGGCATACAAAAACAGAGCATGTCTTTTTATAGCCACATGTGAAAATAAAGCAAAAATAAGAGAAAAGGAACAAGAAGGAAAAGGTGCTTGTTGTCTTACTGAAAAAAAAGGTTTTAAAGGTCTTTCTATTTGATAGTGGATTTAAGTGACGTGATAAATGTGATAGACACACTGAAGTAACAAAAACCATGAATGAAACAGATGCAACAATTGTAAAAAAGACAGGACAGGGGACAATCTAGCGTTTATCATCAAGATGAATGTGGGAACAATAACTTAAATTAGCTTCAAACCAGTTCAATGTTTGTAATAGCTCATTTGAGATACTGTGTACGCCCATATGAAAACACCTTGTTCTGTGCATATATTATTTTAAGATGTAATTATCAGACCAAAATGCATTCTATTCTGTTCATACATGCATGATACAAACCAAAAAAGTAATTTCTTACTGCAGAATACTGCAGAATTGGCAGTACTCAAAGGTTAAAATGTGCATTACATTCCCACTCTTGATAATTTCCAGTTTAATAATATGAACATTATGGAGGTCATTAGCAAATTTAATGAAAGCCTAAAACCAATTTTGCCTCCATGAAACCATGACACATTGACTGACAGACAAGGCGGCTTTTCAGGCAGAGCAAAGCGTTAGTATTCACAAAGAATATAAAATCCTAACATTACAAACTATTTAACCCATCTAAATGCTCCACATGCTTGACTAATGTATAGGACGTAAGTGTGAGCACCTGTTTCAAACAATGGAGCCATTTGCACCCCCCCACCACCACGATCACAGACATTCAAACACAATGATAATGGAGCCTACGCCAGTCAGTCAGTCCTCTTTGCAAATGGAAATCCAGAGAAATGGTGGAGATGGGAATCATTTTATCTAGTTGACACACATTACAACAGAGAATTTCAAAAGAGTAAGATGGAAGCTCTCAGGTCAATTATGGTGTCAAGGCTGTCAACTTGCAATGAAATATATACCTTTGAAGAACACTTTACTCGAGGGATGGGGTAAAAAAGATGGGAAGACGTACTGTTTAACCCAGAGACCATATAAGAATATCAGAGATGATGGAGTAAAACGTGGCATGATAATGGACCACTTTCACTGAGCACACTTTGTCAAGAGGGACAGACTACACCCACTTTCTGAAGGGTAGTATCAAGGAATATTATTTTGGTGACCGAAGCTGATTAATGGCATCAGCTGAAACAAGGTGCTTGGTCATTAACAAAGTCATTAAGATAATGGGGAAAGGTGATTTACAATATGTATTTTAAGTTACACTGTAGACAGCATTTGTTTTTTTAGGATTTTAGTATATGTTGAAAATCAAGCTTGCTAAATAACTAAACTAAGCCACTGACAACCCCTTTATATAAGGTTTAAAATACACAGTAGCACAAACACACACAAAACTTTGTGTTTCTTCAGTCCCTTTTGTATTCTAGCCTCAAAATGTAAATGTCCTCACCCTCTGTTCAAGATATAAAATACTAACCTTGAGACAGTGAATGACAGAGGGAATTATGGGTAATTGTAGTGTCAGAAAGGGAGACAGCTGTATGATGAGATTCTGTGTCATTTAGACAATCAGAAACTTAAGAGGCAGTGTGACACATTTCTCCCCCTCCATCCGACAGGGCTCCTGACATGGCTGGTGATAATTTCCAGGAGAGGGAAAAGGAGAGACAGAAAAGAGTGAGTGGAGAGAGCACAAATGAAAATGGAAGTCACAGAAAGAAAGGTGTGATTTCTCCTCTTCTATATGCAGCGTGGACCAAGTGATAGCCTGTGTGCTGCATTCATTGCTGGAATCAAGACGAAATATCCCGTTACATGTCAACCTGCCAGCCAGATAAGAGGTGTCTGAAGCTCTGTATGAGATTAGTACCTCCCAGCTAGAAATGACACAGGATGTGAAGGGGGACTTTTGATCTCTGTGTGGTGAAGCCACTTCAACAACAGCACAAGACTTACCACCGAAGATACATACTTCCTACTGAGGTCAGACACGTGGACAAGCGCCAACACAAAAAAAACATGCCTTACAGTATCTAAACCACAAATAGAGAATAACAACATTAAGCGTAGTTGTCAGTTTACACACGTTCACTCAGGCCATAACGAATAGGAGATAAATGAAAGGATGAAGTGCCTGTCAACATAATGAATTCAATAAAAGCAACATTGTCTGCTTTGTCACATTTCAAAAGCGGTGACATGTAATTACTGTTATTTGTAGAAATAGCCTTCATTATCTTCAGTGAGGGCCCTTCCGTCCTAGCCATTGGAAAGAAGCTCAACAACCTTCTAATGGAAATATGCTATGATATTGTTGTCTTGAGTGAGAAGTAAAATTTTCAGGTCTTGTTATGTAGAATTACACAATATGAAATAGTTCAAGAATACAAAGTTAGTGGAGCTCTATTTAGCTAAATATTAAATAGGAGTTAACTGTCATTAGATCATTAAGTCCACTGAGAAAATTGTAATTTTTAGCATGCATATATGTATATAGGTTGATGTGTTACATGGCATATGAAGGGTCTGAATGGTAAAGCAGTTGGAGATGTACAAGCTAAGTAGAACTGTTGCTTTCTGGTGCTAATACATTTTGATTTCCACTCCAGAATGCATTTGCTAAGTGTTTGTTAGGCTACAGTACCACAAGCAATTAGAACAGCAATACCCATATGTCAAAATAAAGACAACAAATAAACAATAAAACCCAAAAACAGAAAGATCATCAAAAGTCCTGAACCTGTTTTCAACTAGAAGTAATGAGTGGGATGATGAACTACGAGAAATAATCAACTGTGCTAAATTGGTTAAAACAGATTTGAACAGTCTATTAATACTTGCTAGCTATGTTTAGGTTCGTAGGGATTTCTGTTCTTAACCACGTTATCAACTAACATGATTTTATTTTTTCTACACATGTAAACATCATAACTCAATTAGACTAATGTAGTTAAGGTCGTAGTCTGATTATGAGACACCCAGTTAAGAGTCCTGGCTTGAGCCAGATTTATGCATCTCCATCAGCGTGTTGCATAGGCTACATAAAGAGGCTCCATAGCTCCCCCAGGGGAACATTAATTACATTTACAGTACACTAATTACACATCCAGTCTATGAAGGGGGATATTGCGTGGAGACAAGAGCTGTGATTGGTCAACTTGAGGTGTTTGCGTTTCATTATTGTTGATAGTGACGACAACAACAGCCGAGAACATTTAAGATAGGCAAAGTAAGTCTTTTGCAAAGCAAATTCTGTGCAATCATTCCCCCCTATCATGAAGCATTGTAGGTAGTATGTAGGTAAACTTGCTAGCAAAGCAATTTCCAGTTCTCTATGAAAAAGTCAAGGAAAAACTAAACATGATTGCTTCAGATTCATAATGAATGCACAACATGAACTGATAGCGTACAACATATCTTCTGTAGAAGGGGCACTACGACAATCAACGGGTCACATCCTACGCTGAAATATAAATCAATTCCTATGCCAAAGGCATCAACAGAGAGACCAGCCAGAACACCCCTACAAAACTATAAATTTGGCTTTGCTTTGATGCATATGAGACTTTTAGCCTTCAGATGGTCCCAGTAGCCTTTAAGGCACATACATATTCCATCTTCTTTGCACAGATAGCCAGACCCAAATCCCCAACCACAGCCAAAACCCTGAACTGGAAAGAGGAGCTCGTTGGAGGCTGTGCACAGCCTGAGAGACTGAATTCAGGGCTACAAAGGCCCTTGTATATAACCCAGGTGACAATTTTAACATCTTATTACTTTCACTTCTTGTTTGCTCTAGGCAATTCATAGGTAGATATTATTGCCGACAAAAATGAATACTTAGCATTATTATTGGGACCATCTTAATTTCTTTCCCTTGTATTAGAAATGACCGACTATTTAGGACACACTTGTAGACTGAGTTTTTATACATGTATGGGGTAGACTATTGTATCAACAGGTATTAAACCACATGTTTCTAGTCAGAGGGTATCAAATGTGCATATGAACAGTTTAACCAGTAAGACCATAATTATTATACTGCCAGTAGCTAAGTGCAAACATACAGTAAGAAAACCAGAATAACACATATTAGAAAGAGGAAAGTAGGCACCATTTTTGGAATATAATCGTCAGCATGAGTCAAGGTTATTTTATTAAGGCAAACATGCTGGTCAAAGGAGGTCCTTTATTTTAAAACCCATTCTGTCATTATTTACATATATAAGGAAGCAGTTATACATAAGTCATTGACATGCAATTGATCTTACAATGGCACTAGTCAATTTCAGTATAAAATGGCAGTATTACGGCCACACAAAGGGCTACAAAATATCTTTTGACAATGTGATCTATTATGAGACAGTGTTTAGCTCCCTTCAATGTTATAAATCATCATCATCATTATCACCATTGTTATTAAAATTATCAAAGTATCTTTAAAAAAAATGGACTAAAGGGTCAACATCACTGTCAAAACCCAAATGTCTGAAGCCGAACATAAAGAACTGCTGTGGTGAGAAGACAGATAATGCGAGTAGAGAGAAAGAGAGGGAGAGAGTCCTTCTTTCTTTTCTCCCTGTTTCATTCCCTCCTATTTTTTCTTCCCTCTGTTCTGCAGTTGTGTGTCCTGACCTTGCAGCTTCTATGGCCCATCCATCTTGGGCTGCTTAGCCATTTCGCTGGCTTCATACTGCGCAGATTAACACAATTCATCACCACAATCATCCTCCATTCATCACCCTTTCCAATGAATGTTTTGACATCCAGTTAATTTTCTGCTGATGATTTATCAAATTATAATTACCATGCTCTGAAGGGCTCATTTATTATGTTGATACATGATAATGATGCCAAAGTGGATTGAATTTTAAGTAAGTTCTCCCTGCGATTATAACATATGCGTTATTGTGAATAATGCTGTGCAATTTGATTCTTTACAGCCTGGAAATCCCTGAGACAGTCCTAATGTTATAAAAATCAATGCAAAAAAAGGGAGACAAAGTGAGACTGTTAATTCTTTTTTTTTTTACAGAACAAATTGTTTGGCTGGGGTGCAGCAAGCATGAAAAAGTTCAATTAGATTCAGAGCTCCCATCTTGGATGCTCAGTAATTAAGGAGTGCACTAATTCAATCAGAGGGTAGGACTAGGGTAGAGGTAGTTAGGCTGTTTCTTAATAGGTTATAGGTTATTTCTCACATACTGCCCTCATAGGCACTTCATTAGCCTTCTGCTTTACAATTCACTCAGCTTTTCAGCCTCATTATTATCCAGGTTTATTAAAATCCAATGGCTGCCTATCTATTTCTATTACTGAGAAGCTGACCAGCCTAATGCACTGGGTTACTGTTAAGGGCAAACACACCAACTGCTGTTTATGAGCAGTGAAAAAGAAATAGTAATGGCTATTGAAAATGTGTTTTTTCCTCTATCTGTATTAGCAAACAGTGGTGGGAGTAGTACTAGGCTAGCATGACCTTAGAAAAGCTCAAACACACATCTAGTTGCCCTCAACAATAACCTTTCTCCAAATGATAGATGATTAAATCTTTTCAACAGAGCAGTGAATTCAACAGGGCCAAATTGGATTTCATTTGGTCAGATTTTTTTCCCCTTTTGTCACTGCTACTGTTTTTTTTTTTTTATACAAGTTTTGCACAGGCACTGGCATTTGATCCTTCGACCCATGCTTAGACACTAAGCTAAATCACTGGTCAAAACATGGAGGCGGTTTGTGCGAAGCTGCAGTGCATTCTGGGGCACAGGCATCCAGCTCAGGGAGATGAGGGCTTAGGAGGTGTTAAAGGTTATTGAATGCTGGAGAATTCTCCTGGCGGCGGAAGCATTGTTTACAGCTATCTATTTTTTTGACTCTTTGCCCTTGGGCTGCGGCCCATAAACAGAGCTGCTATCCCCCACACCCCGGCTAGTGGAGAGTGCAGAGCATAATTGTGAGTCCCCCTTGGATGTCCCAAAAGTGAAAGATGTGTCTGGTAAGTGAGAGAGGTCAAACACGAGCATGGATATTTATTACATGCACTGCAACCAGATGGAGGCGGCCCATCCATCAAGCAGAGCTGTCACGCTGGTCACAAACGTTTCCCATAAAGACACCCCCACCACCACCCCCTCGCTACCTCTCGCTCTTGCTCTGCGAAAGCAGGAGGTCCATCCGCATGGGAGGAAAGAAACAGAAAAGAGTGTGAAAGAGCAAGGAGACTTGTTTTGCACAGTTATGAACTTTAAGACCAGCACACCACATCCCCCATTTGACAGCACTTCCATGACTCCATTGGCTTCACCATTTTCCTCTCGTTAGTGCTTTCTCTCTCTTTTTCTGAACTGGACACGGCCTATTTTTAGCAATAACTTTTATCAATACTGCTGTGCCCAGCTGTGTGGATGGTCAGAAAGGGCAGGATAGGAAGGCACGCAGCCAGGCAGCTTAGGGAGATATTAAAGGAGTAGAAGGGGGAGCAGTGGAAGGGCGTTTCTGACACTTGCTCCCTCATTCATCAGGCCCTCATAGGCCCGTCGGTGACAATGAAAAGATTTCACAATACAGCCGCGGCAGAAACTCATTCTGGCCCTCATCCATCATGCTCAGCCCGCTAGCCGTTCCACTGACCTAATCTGTGATGCCTCACTGCCTGCACCCCGTTCCTTAAAGGCAGGCTTCATTACTGTGAGGGAGAGCAGGAGATAGAGGCCAAGGGGCAAAGGGCCTGGCGAAAAGGGCCGTGGTAGTCAGATACACACAGAGACTTAAGGTACATAAAACACTGAGACAGCCAACTGTCACAATCCCCCACTTCCTGCAGCAAAGAGAACTGCAGTACACATTGACATATATGATAGAGGCCTTTGGAGAACAAAAATATAAATATAGCAGAGAAGCAGGGTGGAACTGCTCGTCAATTTAATCTGATTAACTTTGAAAACACAATCTCGCTGTCATGGAAATGTCCATCTAACAATCTAACAGCCATCCTCCCATCCATCAATCAAGTGATTAGGCAGCTTGTAACTGTCACAAACAATTTCCAAGTGGATGACTGATACAACTAGAATCAGATATGCCAAACTCACAGAGGCAGTTTGCTTGAGATGCAATTTCTGTGCTATCCTAATGTTGAAACAGATACCACTTTTTTTTCCATACTAACCCTTGTCTGCCCTCCCTCCATCCCCTACATCCACAGCCTGCCGTGCTCCCTGCTCTGGACTGCCGAATGTTACTTAACCAAAAAGGGGTTGGACAGGGGGAGGCTGCCTACCTGACCCTGGACCAGCTATTATGGAGCTTTATTCCCTAAACCCCTGCTCTGGGTCTGAGGCCAGACTACACTGGCAGCTCCCCCTCTTATCTCTCTAACTGGTCTGTCCCCAGACCCTGTTGCCCGCTGCTTAATGGAGCCTGTCTCTGCACCGAGGGACAAATTCAATCAAGCCCCTCACTAAACATCTTCAAATAACATTGCTTCAGCTCTGCGGGAAAGTGAACATTGTTACTATTGAAATCAAGTCACTTGTCTAGGTAGCCATGCTATTACTGCTCAGCCAACACCAGACATGGAGTAACACTCCTTGATCTCTGAAGCAGCATGAAAGAACTGTAGCTTTTACAGAGTTTTCTCCATCATAATATGGAACCTGATTTAAGACAATTCCTTTAATGTTAAGCTAGTTTAAAGCAGTAAGAATGTGGAAATTAAACTAACCAATTAAATAAGAATGCATCAATTTTACATATATTCAAACTCAATGCTTCTCCATGATTTACTTTTTGAACAACATTGCTTCAAGTCCAAAACATGAGGGCATGTGTGAGAATAAAAAAAAACAAAAAAAACAACTCCTATCTTGTCCAAAGTAATGCTACAATATATGCTTGTTGGTATGTTGGCTCTTTGTTGGTATGCTGGTATAATGGCACGGTTCTTTCACAGTTGTAGTACCAAACCATAGCAGTAACTGCCGTGAACAAATCCGAAAAGCTGATGTGCCTCATGACGCCGATCATCTTGGTCTGTCATTTGGGTCTGGGCAATAATAAACTGAAATGTAATTTGGTTATTATGATGTATTCATCTTTAAAATATATATTAATTAACTCTAAAATGTTGAACCAGAAAGTGTTGAACGTGTGTAACAAAGTACTGTAGCTAGTTAGTTGCATCTCAAGTTAGAATTTCTAAAATATTTTACACATATATCAGTACATTCCTGCTGCTGTGTATTTCTTAGCACCACTAACAACCTTAATTTTCCATACAGTAATGTATGTGTTTTACTTTTAAAGGTTTAACATTTAGTATAACATTAGGTATGGTGTCCAACATAATCCTAATGAAAAAGTAATCTCCAACCCCTCCGAATTTGCTATCAACGTTCACTTGATGATCGTTTTACCATCAGATCACTTATTGCATCACACATCCTCCCGTGTTGGGGGCTGGAGATTAAAGAGACAGCTAATTGACAGGCAAGGCTGCCCAGGAAACACCAACAAGACAGATCAAACTGATTGGAAATGTTTACAAGCCTTACATCAGCACAGATAACATCAGAGGAAGGGATTTTCTTTAAAGCTCCCATAAATCACAAACATATCAAAATGTATATATTATTGTGCATTTTTCTTAAACAAATCCAAAGTCGCAGAATGTTGTAGGTGTTTACACTGTATACAAAACACAGTACTATCTCTAAGATTCCATAACTGCCTGATCTTTCAATATTCAATACTTTCTGAAACTATCTACATTAAGAATTTACTCCATGTTAGCCTTTTGCTATTAGTTTCCTTTCAGTTCTTACCCTTTTTAATGTTATTATTGTTATCAAATCTAACCCTATGGTTAACTTTTGTACTACTTATTTGATACTTTTGCATTTTCTGTTATTCTGTGCTATTAGTATGTGTGCAATAAAAAAAGAAAACAGCATTAGTATCATATTATAATCTATATACAGCCTGTCCAACCAGATGCCGAACAAGAAGTCAATAAAAAACACTATAATTCAGTGAGGATGGGAGCATTTCCTGTCTGACGGAGATGCTTTTATAGAAAGCCGTTAAGGAAGAGCAGAGTCCTCAAGTGATTTTTTGACAATTTAACTGGTTCTCCTGACACATTAAATGACTATGCTGACAACTTAACTGCACTGCCAATCAATATTTCCTATTACTCTCATTGTCAGAGAGAAAATAAAAATATGATGTTGAGGTCAAGCCAGGAGTGACAAGGCATTAAGGCTCTATCAGTGCTGCTTATTAATGCAGATAGACCATCAAAAATAGAGAGGATGTCAAAAAAATCAAGGCTTTTCTTGAGAAATACTTAATGATATCAACAAGAGATATAAGATTTAGATAGCTTACTTTCTCCATTTATACACAGTGATTTCTTGACACAAGGTATGGACTGGAAGCTAACTTGTGACTTGTGTGTTTTCCTGTTCAAAGCGCCGTGAACATGCCTCGCAAAAAACAAGCAATGTTAAATGCAACAATCCCATCCTAAGTAAGCTGCTTAACTCCACCCACAGCATTACAACCCAGCAGATTCAACATCAATGTGAGGAAGAGAAGACAATTAACCAGGGGTTTAACCTGCCAATCATGTCCTGTCAACCTATCACACTTGCACTCGCAGGTCCGCCTCCTACTTAACTCCCTCTGTGATATGCTGCTGGCAGTTTGGATGGCTTGACTGACAGCAGTCCTGATCCTGGCACTGGGAGGCGCTTCTGTGGACGTCTTGGACATGAGAGAGGGAGATTGGGGCGGACATGTGAGGGTGAAGTGAATGGGCCTAAAGGATAGAGGGAGTGCCAGAAATTTGCTGTTCTGTCCTAATTAGATGTGCAAAGCAGCATAGGGGCTCTGCCACTGTAATGACGTGAGTAAGGGGAGGGCTGGGGGAGAGACAGATTCACCCTCCTTTGAGACAGGGTGAAAGTGCACGGACTTTTTCATGAGTGCACTTCAGTTCAGTTCAGTTTTTACATCAGTCATTTAACACAACCAATCACACACAGATCTAGAGGAAAACAGAAACAAAATATGCAAGATCAAGCTAAGATACTGCTACTCAGTCTAAACATGTCTGCAAAATGCAACTCTTCCAAAGAATTAAGCTTGTTCAAACTTGTAAAAAAAATAAAAAATAAAAGTCTGAAATAAAAGATGTCTTGTATTGGTTTGCAATCGTCAACCTTTATTCTAACTCTAACAAAACTATTAAAAATCTTTAACAGTAGTTTGGAGAGAAAGGGTAAAGGGAGAGAGACAGAGTGCATGTTAGATTAGGTGCATGTAGGCAGAAATATGGGCTGAACCCGTTGGCTGTGTATCCCATTACTTTACTCTCTGCTTCCAACCCTTTGGATTCCATACTGTTCTGTTAACCATCAGCAATTATCTCCCTGTCAGAGCTAAAGGTAACAAATTTCCCCCCATCCAGCCAGCCGCTATCATCCTCTGGACACCAGCATCAACTGACAGCAGCTAAATCACGCCAGCCAGCCAAGACTCCTGACAGACAAATACACTACCTTAGAAAACCTGGGCCCATCACTCTAAGAGGGGAAGGGTGGAGGAGGGGAAGGGTGGAGGAGAGGAGGGGTGGATGGAAGAGGGAGTCTCTCCCCGCTGACCTTATACTTCTTTCTTTTTTCCTCCACTCCCCCTCCCCTTCTCGCTGTAAGAGATGGACTGCCCTGTATTCTGTAAGCACAGGGCCCCGTTCCCAAATAAGAGAATTATTAATGGAGCTTTCCTTGGTGCTGGTTTATCTTGTACCATCACACCAGGTCCAGGTTTCCCCCCTTTAACAGATGCACACAGAGAGCCGGGGCTATGAGTTATCCACACAGCACCCAGCAACAAGAAAATAACACCAAGGTTCCAACTACAAACACCATATTTCTGCTACTTGGGAAACTTTCAAACACCTGTTTTCTATAAGGACGAGAGGCGGACATTTATGTAATGTCTCCCCTGAATCATCAGCATTTATATCAGCATAGCCATGTGGATCACCTTAAACTTAACAGTCATGAGCTTTATTGAAAAAAACAACAACTAAATACAGCCCATGCATAGACTAAAAACCCAATTAATCGATTAGTACTGACAGAAAATTAATTTTGACTATTTTGACAACTGATTCATCGTTTGAATCATTCATAAAGGAAAAGTACTGAACTTTGTCCGGTTCTTGCTGATCAAATTTGAGGATTTTGCCGTTTTGGTCACATTGTAAAGTGAATCTCTTTGGGTTTTGAACTCCAGGTCAGACAAAAAAGACATTTAAAGATGTCACCTTGGGCTTTGGGAAATTGTGATGGACATTTTTCATATTTTTCTCACATTTTATTGACCAAACAATAATTGATAATGAAAACAATTGTCAGCTGTAGCCTTATAAGCACTCAGCATCTCAGCACACAAAACCAACAGCACAACAGCAGTAAACAGGTTGACGAGCAGAACGTGCATGATCCTAGGTGAGGCAGTGGAATGCATACTCATGAAGATTAGTGTGATTAATGTAACAGACTGACAGGTGAGGCTAGGGCAATAAGATGATTCCTATTCTAAATGACATAACCTTTTTTGTGAGTCAAACATATTCACTATAAAAGTCATTGGCATGTCACTGCTGCTCAGCCTATCACCTTCCCATCCCTGCTGCCATTCATTTAGTTTTTTGTTTTTTGTATTTTAGAATTTAGCACTTTGAATTGAACTATATGATCCAGCTGTGCCACTGTGCAAACAAGGTAAAAGAACATAGGTGTAAATGAAGTTTTCTTTGCATTACTGTAAGTGGTTCACAGCTTTAACAGCTCATATCAGATCACATTAGCATACTCATGCAGGTAGATTTCTGTGTGTGACACCCTGTATCAGTAGGGGTGAGAGAGGAGGGGAGGTGTACCTGACAGTGACCTGTCAAGCCAGATAGGATGTGTTTAACGATAAGCTGTCTGCCTGGATCACACACACACACACACACACACACACACACACACACACACACACACACACACACACACACACACACACACACAAACACACACAAACACACACACGCCCATACACCCACACTAGTCCACCACCCAGCTTAAAGAGAGCTCAATGACATTTCAAAACCTCAAAGGTTAGATGTAAGAAGCGGAGCACAAGTGATCCGATTCTTGTTTTCTAAATATCAACTGTCATTACTTACAATAATAATTTGATTAAGTACGTAATAACAAACGAGCCACACAAAAATAGAATATCAATAATCATATACTGACATTTCATTATTTAGAAATGGTTTAGGGCTGCAACTAATGATTATTTTCATTGCCAAAATAATCAGTTTTTTATGTCATGTCTGATTTTTAAATGCATTAATTAAATGTTTAGTCTATAAAATACTGAAAAACACCCATTATATGTTCCCAGAGCCCACAGTGATGTTGACGGTTAACTTGCTTGTTTTGTCTGAAAAGCAGTCCAAAACCCAAAAGTATTCAGTTTATAAAACGGAGAAAAGCAGCAAATCCTCCCATTTGAGATCCTTAATAAATAACTTAAACGATTAATTGATTATTAATATTATTTTATATTATTATAGTTTATATTATTATAAACTGTTGACAAACAATTTTCTGTAGACTGACTAGTCAATTAATGAATTAGTTAAGCACTAAAATGGTTTCTTATGATTATTAATAGTAGTTCTAGTTATAGAAGTCGTAGTAGCAGCAGTATGACAACATAAACTGTACTTTCAAATGTCATGTATAATGTAAAGATCTCACTGTAAAAATGAATCAATGGAGAAAAGGCATTGGAAGAATATTTATCCAGTTGTTGTGGCAATATTGATGAATAAGGCAACAACTAAATCCATCACAGTTCATTGAGTTACCTGCAGTTACTTTTCAGCACTCAAAGTCAAACTACCAACAGCTGAGTCAGAGCACAAAAACACAGCTGGTGAGGCAGCGACAATCTCACTCCAAAACAAGCTCAGCAGTTTAACAACAGGCGCCAAAAGGATACAATTGTACTGTAGAACAAGCCTACCAGGGTGTACTGGTTTGACTATAGTAATTGGAGGTCTACATACACACACTCACACACAGCAGGCCCCTAGGCAGGATCAATATTTGTTGGGATTGCACCTTGTTCCAACAATGTAAGATTTACGGCAGGCGTGGGGGATTTACACTTTGTCTTCGAAGCAACTCATCAGTGCAACCCAATTACTAACCCCAGACAGACAGCATTAACATGGGCCCCGCCGCTGCTTTATGGTCCCTCAGCCTGTCTCATTCCAGCCTCTTCAGGCGCTGCCACCATAACAGATACTACACTTAAAATGTGCTCACAGGAATGAATTCTCATTCTTTCATTACTCCTACCTTGATTTACCTCATATCATTTCACAGCTATAGACAAAGATAACACATTGTAAATTACCCCCATCCTGTCTGCTTGTTTCAGCACTAGGGGAGAGTGGCGGAGGTGGGGGCAGCAAGGCAGGAGGCTCAGGTGTCTGTGCATCTACCCCGACAGAGATGCATCTCTGTCACAGAAAATTGTTTTGTCCTTGTCGAACTTCTTCCATGGACTGAATTGTACAGTGGCCCCTATAAACAGGTATGCCCATGCAGATGAAATCCTCACTTTGAAAATAAGCAAATAAGGGCTATATAAGCACAATAGTTGCACAAACACAAGCACAAACAGTTGCTTGCTGTAAGAAAAAAAAAAAAAAACAGCAACAGTGGCATGCATTATAGTAACAGCAACCATCACAAATCTATATTGTTTTGTAGAGAAGGTGTCATTTTTAGCCCTCAGGCCATTGGCAGAGACTTGCAAGTCGCTAAGACTCCTCTGGCTACTTCTGTTGCTTCTGTGTGAGTTTAGGGGGGGACAATGCCACTGGCCCCAATTCCCCGTTAAACACACGCAGTCACAGCCACAGGGGCACAATTTCTACCAAAAGCACTTTACAGCCTGTCAATCACAGTGGACTACATGAAAAACTGCTGCATGATACACTTTCACAACACACTACATTACTGACAAACGAAGGGTTTCTCTCCAAAATATCAATTTTTCCACAAAAAACAATAACAATAACAATACCTCAATTTTGAAGGAGATATATTTATATCATATATAAAATAATCTGAAATTATAGCCAAACAATTTTCTTCAGGTTTACACATGAAAAAAAAAAATCATTAAATAAGCATTCAAATAACATCTAATGACTACAAGTGTTACCACTCCATCTGTTCTTCAATAACATACAACTGTGTGCAGTGTCATTGATAAAAAAAACAATAATGTGGGCTGTAGGAACCCCCCTTGTCCTCCCTGTAATTTCCTCCACCCTCCATCCTATTCCAGTGGTTGATAACTAAGAACATTAGTTTTATGCCACTTGCCAAGCTCAAATGAAAAGAGAGCTAACTTTAATGACACCGCAATTAATCGGCCCAATAGACAGACAGCTAAAAGACGAGATATTGACTTCATTAAGGATAATGTATTATGTCATTAAGTCAGTAGGGTCACCTTGTGTATCATACAAGCCAGTTAATATATTGGCATTTTCCATGAATAAGATAAATTCAGATGTGAGAGATAAAGCTGATTAGAAAATGTTTCATCCAGGGAGGCGGGGATGCCTGCTAGTCAATGCCGGCGTTGGAGACAAGGAGACCTCCAGAGGGAAAGAAAAGGGATAATGTGCTACCAATCATACTTTATCAGAACCCAGATTGATTGACTGTGGCAATTTAATCATTATTGTTTGGCTATAATCTACAAAGAGGAACACTCCAGGCATGAATGCCTTTATAGGAGCATGTCATCAGCCTCATTCATTTTCCAGTGTCACCGTTGTTTCAAGGCTTCAGACAACACATTACAGAAATTCATATTAACTTTTAGTTATTGACCGTGCAATGCATGAAAATTACTACTGATATTTCCACATATCACTATCTAATCTTGTCATAAAAACTATGCTAACTTTGTAATATTTAAAATTATATCAGCAACATTGTGAGAGTAAGTATTTAGGCCTAATATTGCTATGTGTTCATTAAAGGCACTGGACACTCTATAACTTTCTATTCATGTCACTGTCCAATACAATGAAAGTATCCCTCTCAGTTCTATCTGTCTCTTTTCCCCAGAACATCTCTCTCTGGAGTATTGAGAGGTATCGGACTTCCACTGCTCTCTACTGCGACCTTGCTAGTTTCTTTTTTAGAGGGTCTGTGTGATTATCGGCAGTTTCTCATCTGGCAGAGGCTCCACTCATTTGTCATGATTATTGCTGAGTTCTGGCCTGTCATTGGCTGCAAGAGATCAATGGCTTTGGACTCTCCCTCTGTTGTATGGGCAGGCCAAACAGGCTTTTCTTCGCTAAATGAGGCTTTCCCTCTATCCATCCATCCATTCTCTACATCTTTCTCTCTCTGCCTCCTGAGTCAGTTCATCAATTCAGTAGTCTATGTATCTTTTTTCCCCCCAATCAGTGCTGACATAGTGTCTCTCTTTCACATATTGAAAATACCAAGTTGTGGAGTCACAGCTACCCATTCTTGATTTGTAAAGGAGCTTTTCTTGCTTTTTTCCAATTTGACATACCCACCCTTAATGTGAAATAGTCATGTTAGCAAAGTGAACTTTTTTTAACAGATTAAATTTCCTAACCAAAATATACAGTGTTGCAGTTCTTCTTTTGTGTCTATGGAAAGATATGTCATCCAATCAGAAATGTATGGATGCATGTAAAAACTGTAGCAATTAACATTAATTTCATACAAGAAGGTCCTCTAAAGAAATAAGTTGGCATTTTGGGAAATACACTTATTCACTTTCTTGCTGAGCGTTAGATGAGACGATGAGATGAGATGGATACCACACTCATGTCTGGACAGTATATGAGCTACAACCAGGAGCTGGCTATCTTAGCTTAGAAGAAAAAAAAGTAAACAGGAGAAACAGCTAATCTAGTCTTGACATCACTGTGGGGTTGCCAGGTAACCAGCGGAGATTCCAGGAAGTCACTGTGCCAGGCCATGAAATAGTTATATTAAACAAATGAGATATTTTATGGTAATTAGTGAGCTTTTGATGTTCTGGTAGGTAGATTTTGTCACCCTTGGACACTGCCAGGCTAGCTGTTTCCAGGCTTTGCACTAAGCTAAGCTATTCTGCTGCTGGCTGTATCATCACATTTACTGTAGACACACATGTGAGTGGTATCGATCTTCTCATCTTGTCAAGAAAGCGAATATCGGTAAGCGTATTTCCCAAAATGTCAAACTATTCCGCAAGCCAAGAGGAATTATTGAAGTTAAGTCATTAAATATTACTATACTCTGGCTTTTAAACATCACATTTACGAAATGAGCACTCATTCTCCTTAATTACTTCATGGGCTGGATGAGAAACTTTTCATGTATGGCTGAAGATTTCCAGCCACCAAATATTACTTTTTTTTTGAAGAAGAAGAATTTGGATTCATTATATATCCAACCTCTTCTGGGAATGTAGTTTCTAAATAAAAGAAAATGGCACCAGTTTGCTGGACAAACATTATGTGCAGTGAAACATCTTTCTAAGACAGAAGCCCTAGCTTAACCCGTTTTTCATAAAACACTTGTGCCATAACTTGAGTTAAAGATCACATGAATGTCACATGCCAAAGGGTAACAACTTCAAACTCTGTAAGATTCTCAACCAGTACAAACAAGATGAGCCTCTAACGCCCTCATTAAAATCCATACACAGTCTCTCAATCAATTGCTACTTCTGTATGCTGCCTGGGCCTGACAGAGTATAAAGTTCACAAGTGAACGTATCATTATATCATGATCCGTAATGATAAGTTCTCAGAATAACTCTTTTTTGATTATGTGAGTCAGTGGTTAGTGGCCCTTTAAATATCATGGTTTATATTTGTCGAAAATGAGAGTGTAATTTAACGTTCAAAGAAGCTACAGAGAACTTTAATTATGTGCTCTTAATGACGAATAAATTATGGCAAGACTAATTGCTTATGAATGTGAAGACACAGATCATGGCTCCTGCTGTACCACACATACTGCAGCTCTGGCAAAACGAAGAGCTAATTTTACTATGTGGTTTCTACTGTAGATTATGTGTGTGCTGCTTTGTTGCCCAGTGTGCATTTACTAATCATTATGTACTCTTATAAAATACAGCCCCCACTGAATGTATGAATAAATGCACATCATGAAAATGTCATTAAAATTGGTGTTCATAAAATGAGGTCAAAACCATAATGTAACACCAGGACTGTTAGAAGACTGACACTGTCATTACTGAATCTTGACATGCTGCATCAATCACGCACCGTATCAGCATAACATACATGAAGCCCTATCACAGAAGCCCTGCAAAACAAAAGCAATTGCTCCAGTGTGAAAAGCCATTGAGCATACATTCATGTCAGTAATCAACACACAGGCCTCTCAGCTTCTCCTTATGGGTCACAGAATTAAAGTGCCTTTCACACAAGGTCAAGACAAAGCAGACAAGCCTTATTAAATATATTCCACCACTTCATGTAAATGGAAAGGGACGATCCACTACAGTAATTATCAGTCTGCCTCTGTCTTCTTTCCAGTCACGTCAGTGGGCTCAAGATCACACAAAAACACTTTTTTTTGGTATATCCCTCAGTTTGCATATGTAGTTGGTGGATGTAGAGAGATCTAGATGGTTGACGAAGAAGTAGCGATGCAGGGAGTCTAAGACACACTAGGAGATGTGGTATAGAGTCATACTGACTATAGTTATACGCAGAAGTAGCTCTGCAGATTGTTAACGACAGCGCAGTGGTAGTCCAGTGCCACCTGGAGAGTGAATAGGAGAGCTGATGAGTTTTATCACCTCGCCAAAGCCTTCCTCAGGAACTTCTAATTGACGGCTGGGCCTGTTCCTCTGTCCCACACAATTTCCCGTCATGCCTCTCCTGCTGCCACACAGCTCTCACTACTCGTACCCCGGTTCTCCACCTCCCTCCTCATTCCCCCCCAAGTCAGTCCCTCACTCTTTCTCTCTCTACCTTTGTTTTCACCCGTATCCGTTCCCCATCTCCTCTCCTTTCTCCTGTTCCTGCCGCGCCTTGGCTTGGCTGAGCAGGCCTGACAGGCGGATTCCTTTGCTTTTCGCCGTATTAAAGCCACTTTCGTGCTCTGACAGCCTGCTCTCTCCTGCCACCTCATAGCTCTGGCTTCACACTTCTCTGGGCAGCCACTGCCTCTTGACAGACCACTGTCACTTCCCATCATGCTCTCTGCTGATCGCGCCTCCTTCCTCTGCCGCTCTGACACCCCCCATACCCACCCAACCCCTCCCCGGCAAGCTCGCGTGAGCCCACTTCCATACCAGTGCAATTATTTTTTTGACAAGCCATCCATCAGCCTTAACTTTAAAAGCATTCTCCACTGATATCCATTGTTAAGCCCCCCCATTGCAGCTCCTGCCTTCTCCCTCCAGATAGAGCTTGCATGAGAGAGTATGATATCAGACATCACCAAACCTACCAAACCATGTAAATTTACTTTGTTCTCGGCTATGTTTCCAATTTCACGTCCAATTTTTCGGTACATTATGTGTAGTTGTTGTGCCTAATACAATGTTGTCAAAACTCATTTGAGTTTGCTCCCTTAGTCGCCTCTGAAAACAGGTTACAATTGGTATTCTATATGTGTAAGGCACCATCTGCAGTTGAATCTTATTAAAATTATCTGTTCAATTCTCACGTTCTTCGGTCAGTGCAATTTGCAGGCATTAGCAAAGACACATATGAAAATGTCAGCATGTCAACTAATAACAACGAAAGCAAAGGGAGTGCATCGCTGCGACTCAATAACGCTGCCTTGCTGGTGACACAAATTTGATGGTAATCTAAGAAAATGAATAAGGAGGAAAAGCTCTGCGCTGTTTGAATGGAAATATTGTGTTGAATCATTTGGCGCTCTTCCACTTGGCCTACATCTTAGCATTGCAGTAGACAAAGGGGGGCAACAACAAAGTGCTCTCCCATCACTGCTGTCTGGTGCGCTCAAACAGCACACATTACATGTGCATGATGAATTGGCTGCATTAGGCACAGCTCAAATGACTGTTCTCTTCATCTGACCAATGCTTCCATTTGTTGAACATTACGATGCTGTGGGGAGATACTGAATATGGCTGTTGAAGCCCCAAAAGTACAATTAAAAACACTCTCAGCAGCTTCCCGTCATGAAAATTCCAACTTATGAACTGTATATTCTACATACTCTAATAAACCAGCTGTTTAAATGTCACACGGAAGGGTTTATAGATCAAGTACAGTTATGTTGCTCCTATAATTATGCCAATCTTCTGTACTTACAGAACTGTGTAAGTACACTACACTACTGTGGCAGACATGAAAATAATAATCAATATGCAGTGTAATTAATCTAGAAACCTATTAGCTTGTGAAGCTCATTAGACACAAGGGGAAAGCATGGTGAAAAAGGACAAAAAGTCTATGATGTCAGTGAGTTGAACACTTAGTGATACAATACAGGTTATCCACTCCAAACTAAACTAGAATGGGTTTGGGCCAAAGGACTGCACAATTCCAGCAGCAGTTCATAAAGAATATTGAAGACAAGCAAATAAGAAGTGACAAAATTGCTACAGCAGCACAATGGAGCTTGGCTGAAACACTACAGAATCACTCAGCCAAGTGAGTTTGTAAACTTTAGGCCAATTGCATTCAAAAGCCACCCTTCAACAAAAAGGAAACACAATTAACAAGCTGATACCAGCGTGTGTCTGGCTGACTTAATGAATATCAAATTATACACAAACACTAATAAATCATCATTATCCCCCAAATCTTAATTGATCCCACAATTAAACATGACAAATGCTACGTATGGCAAGTCTTGACTTTATTCTTTCCCTATAAGGGACTATTTATCTTTCTCTTTTCCAAGTGCGTCATAGCTAATTTCACATTGCGCGTGCTGCTAATTAACAGGGACAGACAGACAATTTTAGTGCAAGGTAATTTCTTTTGTTTACAGCAGGGAGCCTTCTGTTTCGAATCATTTCCAAGGCTCTTAGGAACTCTATTTTGCTCCTAATGGCATCTATTCTAACTTTCCCTTAAGTTCTGAGCCGACAATTTCCTTGCCGTCAATTTACTCTAATAATTATGGGTAGCATTTAAACTGTACATTCCACTTCAATAATAATTTTTCAAACCCGTTAAGGGAAACCAAGTCTGATATTAATATAAAGAGATGTTCTTTTAACAGTGATGAAATTCAGTGGGCATTCTTTTAAATTGAAATTTCTAAGTCTGAAAACAATAAATTACATGGCTTGCAAGAGTGTAGGCGTGCGTTTGATTGTGCACGCATCTGAATGTTTCTGTGTGTATGAGTGTGTGTGCGCACTGACATGTTTGTTTGAGCTGTGTTGTGTTTACACCTTGTGCAGATGCTGAGTCTAATGCACCGCAGACACCTGCCACTGTCGGTGGCCCTGACAGCTCTGGTCCCAGCAAAGCGAAGCAAGGCACCAGCATATGGTTATCAATGATCCAGATGGCTCCTGCTTGTCTCCAGACTGACAACTTTGCTCCTCCATTATCAAACACTAGTAATTAACCATAATCAAGTAGGTGTTAATTAGACATAATGAAACAATTTCTGTTTAGTCAGAGCCTACTATTTGCCAATTACTTGTAATTATATGCACTAAGCACTTCAGTGTAATCTCTGCCAGTCAAGCAGCAGGGCTGTGTCTGTTTGCTAGACTGAAGAGCCTTTTGTTTTGTCAAAAAATTTGGCAGATTTAAACCTGCAGCCCTCTGATTGGCCAACCTGTCATGGCTGCCTGAGGGGGGAACAAAGGGAGCGTCATACTTCTTGGTGACAGCGCCAGGAAAGTTTGGCATTCCTGGGAGAGGATGGCTGTTAATCAGAACGAACCTTGACCCTAACCCACGGGTCCCAGCACCACCGCTGGTCGTACACACCTGGAAGCGATGCATGTTTCTGGGGGAAATTAAAGCTGTAAATTTGCTTAGTGGAGATCATTGAAGAGAGAAATGATGGGGGGCAAGCAAAGAAGGTAAAAGCTGGGAAGAAGGGAGGAATAGGAGTTTCATAGTGAGAAGGTGATAGAAGTGGCAAAATGCCCACAAAGAGGAGTGAGGGAGAAAGCTGCTTTTGGCAGACTGACACTATAGACACTGCAACTGGTGTTACTGTTTGTCTTTGAATGCATGTGGAGAATGATGAGACTGTTCTGTGAGACAAGCAGTAATGAAAAGAAGATGGAGGGATGTAATGACATGTATGACACTGTAAACACAAGCAAAAAACAATATTTGTGTGTTATTTTGGAGCAGAGTATGAGCAGCATGAAAGACTGTTGCGCCCGAAAAAATCCTCTATTGAACCTGTAAAGTGCATCATTTGACATTTTTAAACTTTACTTTTTGGCACCTATACAACGACGGTGCTTTTTCTGATACTCTAATTTCAGGAACATTACGTTTTTCAGTCACATCAGAGTTTAATGTTGCTTAATGCATATTAAGTAAACTAAATTCTCTAAATAATGAATCAAAACAAAAGTCAATTGAAATTAAAGGCTAATAGTTGTTAAGAATGTAGCTATTGCATCCAATCTAAATATATTTAGGATGAAAACCTATAAGTTCACAATGCATTTAGTGTAGCGCCCGTGTTCACATAAAATATAACAGAAGATTTTTCTCAGTCTTCGTTTAGCGAAGATCTGTGTGTCAGCTTCATCAAAACCGATATAATACGAGCGCACCAATATTGTCGTTATTCAAACTGATGACGAAAACAGAGGGAGAGAAAGCCTGCCACGACACTATTGGACACGGCCATGTAATTCAATATCAGATAAAATCCTTTATGAAGACAGGATATGACATTCTTGTTATTATTTGCCTGATGGAGGAATGGGTTTTCACCTCTTTTTTTTTCCTCAGATGGGGGAATAACAGTTTTCTCCAGAGGCTAGCATTGGATTGATATACAGTATGTGCCTTCACAGCAGAGTCAAAATACTGAGCTGCAAATCATAAGATACAAGACAAATTAGAAAGTAATAGTAATGCAAATATATTAATAATACTACTAATGATATTGTGTAAATTACTTCTTAGGCTCAATGCAGGGTGTAGAGTTAGTTATGAAAACAATGTGAGTTTTAAAAGTTAACATAACATGTTTCTAAGCTGAGGTAGCCAGTTGTGCTTGTAAGATATTATCCCCACTAACAAAACATTTACATCGGAACAGGGATGTTAATTATAAGCTATCTGGGCAAATTTCATGTGGGAGAAAATAAGATAGCCCTGTCTTGACCTGTTTAGTGCTGAAGTATAAGCTGGATAATAAGAAATGGCACTAGAAAAGCTTCTCTTTAACAAGACCATCCCTTTCACTCTAAAATCTGTTTAGCAAGTTGGAGAAAACAGATCCTAACTAAAAGAAAGAGCGGTATTTAAGCTAACGGTAAAACAACCTCCACACTGTGCAGGCATCCACGCTCAAGGACCTTATGTTTTTTTAAACTAATCTGTCATCTGTGCTGGCTGGGTTTCCAAATCCAAATTCCACACAAGTCCACAGTAAATTTGAGTGTCACCAAAATCGTCCTAATTAAAGAGGACCAAAGCTGTAAAAGAGCCCGTTTGTGTGCGGAGTTAGTCATTTGTCTAAAGAGGCATCAACAACACTGTAAATAAGTCATTTACAGTGAGACGGTAATCACAGAGGCCATAACCCAGCACCAGCCCTTTCCCATAATTACTGCGGTCCGGTGTAATCAACAGCACATCATCTGCTACGAGCTGGAAAACTACTCACACTTACTCCACCCTACACAACACACACGGTCTCCCAGGACTGAGGACACAGCCACCCAGTGTGTGTGTAAATATTAATGGTTTCATCTCAGAGCCAAGGGGCTATACTTAGAACCCAACTTCATCTAACATAACGTTGTCAATTACTGTACTGACACTGATTATAGAAAGATTAATTGAATCTATACTGGGTTACAGAAACAAATCCATCCTTGCACTACGTTATGTATGCAGAGTTATGTTGCACTCGTTTATATATTATAACTATGTGATGTTCAGCATCTTCCTTATTTTAGCCCTAATTCACGCATGTTCGCTCAAAACCTCTAACACTTATCTCATGATAAAATACTATGTCAAATGTCGACCCACATTTCACTTAAAAAATATACAGTATTATATCTTAGTGGATGAGTCACAAAAGTGACATCACCATGACAACTGGGCAACTCCATCTGCTGAGGGAGGCCATTACATGCAGCTGAAGGCCTTGGAAACAACAAGTAAGTTGGATCTTGTGTCGAGGATTTTTTTTGTCAAACTGCTGTTTCCAAGGTCACAGATGAACCTTCAAGCTCATCATTTTCCCAACTTCTTCTGTCCTGTATGTTTAAGGAAGTAAAATGTATTAACCCAGCAACAAACTATTAAATCAAACTGCATGACAGTCCTTGATGTCATCGGCAACATTACAAAATTCTACACGTAGGTGACAATGATGACCTTTTTATTGTAGATAAAAATTGTTCATTTCTGTACTTCCAGAAACTGTTAAGTGATCAAGAATAATGTACCTACTTAAGTCTCATCATATACTTGTACTTTAGCTTCAGTTTTCTTATGTTTATCAGAATGACATTTACTCAAAAATGACCATAGGTACTGTGGATGCATTTGCTTTATGGTCTCTGATCAGAAACTTGTCTCTGCCTTGGATGGATTTGTCCCTGTACGACTGTTGAACAACAAAACAGGGCCATGGGTGTAGGAAGTTCCCCCCCATTCAATTCTGAGTGTCTGACATTAGACAGCTTTGAATGTTTCTGCAATGTAACATCTCAACATTTGTCTAAACAACTCTTTGAATGAAAAAAAAATAGCAACTACATATTTTTCAAAAGTATATATTTTTCCTTTAAGTTGATGTATATTAATTTTACCAAGACATCAAACCTTAGGGACACAGAGATAAATAACATGTCTTGCAATATCTGAGAAATGGAGTCAACCTAAATTCTTAGTCTGGACCGAAGCCTCTTCTCTGCTCCTCCTTTGTAATGACACAGAGTCATGAGGAGGAGTGGATGGAGGGTTGCTGAGGTGCTGAGGCCTGAGCAGCTTGTCAGTGGCATGACTGATCACAGAGGCCAACTCTAAAAGGATTGCTGGTGGAAATAAAGACACCAGCATGTCAGCTGTAAGCTCCTCAGAAGGACCTATCAGACAAGTGGATGCATATTGACAGGCCAGAGACAGAAATAGAGAGACATGGAGAGATGAAGGGGAAGACAGAGAGAGAGAGGAAGTGTCCTGAAGTCGCTCACCTTGGCACAGGCTGCAATGTCAGCCGACCCGGTGGCCATCACTCTCCGGCCCTGTCCAGGGTATTATTTAAAGCCAAACAAATATCAGGGGCTGAATGTCACCACAAGGACACCCAGGCCTCATCTCCACCAATCAGTGTCCAGGATTTCAAATCACCCTTTCTCCTTCCCTCACCGACAAATCCATCTTCCTCATTCCTATACCCTGCTTCACACCCCCATTCGACCCCTGACTACCACATTGAGGGGCGGCACTGTGCAACAGATTTACGATCCCCCCATTTCAGGCCGAGCACGATTTATTGACATTAGTTGTCAGCTTTCTTTTTGAGAAATTGCACATAGAATTAATTTTAACTACGTCTTAATGTTAAATATCCTGGAAACACTAAATTTCATGGTAGGTGATGCTCAGAGCCGCATAAGCATATATCAAGTTCTTTGGCTTCACTGAAAGACCCTTTTTTTTAGACTTTAATTTAATAAGAAGCAGCTCATAACCGCTTCATCTCAGCTGTTAATTACACATCCTTTATGCTGAGGAATGATCTTGGGACACTATTTAATGCATCAAAAGTTTAAGTAATTTAATTTAATTGTTTTTATTACTTAATCATGTCCAAGGCCACACAACTTGACGGAGAACAACCTGAACAAGGTAGCTCAGAGTGTTATTCTGAAAAGGGGAAAAAATGGACTGCTGTTAAACAATTTTGCCTTTCAAACTACATGAAAAAGAAAAATCTTTAAAAGCTCAGTGATCATGTTCATCATTAGTGTAGAAGATATTTTATCTCCAATATAATGAAAACAGCCAAATGAGACTCAATCAATCTGTTGACCATACAATTTAAGGGGGAAAAAAATTACATTCGTCACTTTTGTTTCTTCACTGAACACAAGTCAAAATAAGTTTTTTTACCCCAATGTTTACAACCACTACAAACATAAACAAATATTGTACAGCATCAGACACTAATACTACAGACCTAGATTTAGGAGACGGCTAGCAGGATGAAATCTTGTGTTTACATTTTTGGTTGAGCTGACCGTCTTGTTTACATTTGGATTCTGACTTTACGTTATAAATCATCATGTAAAGCTCATATACCAGTCAGTTCTTGTACACCGTAACTCCTAATTTTTGCTTACACAATACATTAATAAATATACAACATGAAAAGACAGCGTAAGGTAATGCACAGAGTAATATACTGTATAGGGGCTATGAAAATATTTGCATCGGGTTTCTTGGTGCTCTTGACAAGTGACTGAAAAGCAGCTCAACCCAAACAACAAAACACAGTAAAATAAATCACAATCTTGGCAATAAACATGTAAATCTTGATCGATATGTACTTGCCTTTTTCTATTTTTCAATAACAGCTGCCGTAAAGGCCTGCTGAGCACAAGCGGCCATAAAAGTATGTAAAATAAATTAGGAGAGCATAATGAGAGGCTCCAGCAATTCCCCCATAAATATAACATAACGACCACAACTAAAATGTCAGGGAATCCAGTAAATCAATTTCTCAGGGACAGGCCGGCCTTTATGTGCAGAGCACACAGTCATATTTATAATTCTTTTTTTTTTCCGTCAATGGATCTCATTTTTTGGAGAGAGGGCAGCCAGGGAAAGGGTGCAGCTCAACACAGGTCCCTCTCACATGAGGAAGGTTTAATATGTGTTCTATGTGATTCATCACCGTGACACGGACACCTGAGGCCTGGGCCCGCTCCATTTCTACTGCCTAAATGGTTTCTTGGGGACTTTCCTACACACATGCACACAAAAACACACACACGCACACATAGAGCCCAATGTAGAGAGCTGAGAGAGATAGAAGAGGGAGAGAAACAAAGAGATGGGTAATGGATTGACAGAGGAGGCCTCATTTAAAAAGAGAGAGCTATTTTGTCTTAGCCATGTAATAGATTGTGAGTCCAGAGTTGTCCAGTGTCACCAGTGCAGGAACTAACTCACTCGTGATGTAAAGAGACTGGGAAATCCAGAGGAAAATGAGATGATTGAGATTACAAGCCTATTTTAGATAACCAACAAGCTAAGAGGGGAGTATTCATAGAGGCACAGGGGTTACAGACCCATTACAGCGGGTGAGAGTTACTTCAAACTAAATAACGCTATTATTTATCCTGCCGACTCTTCAGTATTAAAACTTCAACAAGTCCACAGTGAGCATAAGTGCACCCGGCAGTTTAGCCTGGTGCAAAGCAAAATATCTGCAACCCTAGAAACACTATACAATCTTGTCCTGTTGTAGCACTGGTCCATTACATTACTGACATCTCTACAGAGACATTTATAGGCAGTATCACAAGTTGTTGTTTGACCTCATAAGAGCTGTGTTGTAAAAACAAATAAATCTAGCAGAACAGCGAACTGCATAGGAATGCAATTATTCTAATAGCATACCCAGCAAAATAAGTCCAGTCAGTTATAGACAACCTAATAAGGAGTTTGTGATTGATGGTGGCATCATGGAGCCTTTATAGAGGAGCATATGCACACACACCCATGCCTCTGTTTCCACTGGGAAGGAGCAGTGCTCCACACTCACAACTCTAAGAAATGGCCTGGCTGGATGTAAAAGGTAACACTGTGGTAAAGATGTCAAAGAGCTAATTGCATCAGTTAGGTAAAGGACAAAACAGACATACAGTATATAGAGAACAAAATCTGTTGCTGTGATGCTCTTTGAACTTGAGATTGTCTTTGAATGTGTTACAGTTGATATTTATTACACACAGAACATATAGATATCTGAACCAGATACTGTTCATCATTTATCAAAATCCAATATGATTCTTACTTAGTTGGATGATTCATACCCAAGAACATTATTGAGAACTGATAAAAAATTCTAACTTAAGATATTCAAGAAATGTTTGTATGAAGTTAAAATATGACTGAAATTGACTTTCACACACCAATTGGTAAGACATATTGTTGTCATACCTTATACTCCATTACACACACACACACACACACACACACACACTTTGCTTTGCTAACTCAATTAATAGGCAGGTCTTCTACTTTCTGTAATTGCTACAACAAGTGCTTTGAGTTGAAAATCAACTTGTTGGCCAAAGCAAACTGAGCAATGTTGTCCTGCTCCAGTTAAATAATGTGAGCAGTAGTTTAAAAATGAGTTGTTTGACCACGATGCCACTGCTGGAGAATGGAAAAAAGACATTTTTACAGATGGATGAGAGTTTGAACCTAAGTTGTAACCAGCGAGCTCATTTGAGCTTCGCATGGGGAGTTCACATCAATGCCACTGAACATCTTTGGAAACATATGAAAACATCCAGCATGAAACATACTGTAGCATCATAAGACAGTCTTTGGGATGCTCTTAAAGAGTGCTGGAATAATTCTGACACCCAAATTCTACAAGAACGTGCAGTGTTTCAGCCAGACAGAAATACACGCTGTGATAAAAGTACCAAGAAACTCTGGCTTTTGGACAAACTTTCGAACAAACTTTGTTTAAGCTGTATAAGAGAAACATTATGTAATCTTGTTTGAGAGACAGACAATAACTTTGTGTTGAAACAAGAATGATAAAACAAAAGAGCTGTTGTTGTGGACTCTAATGTAACTGTGTAAACTATATACAGTGCAACCTTCTCCCACATTCTCCATTCTGTTCTTAAACTCTGTCCCTCAGCCTCAGCCTCTAGAGGTGGCTTGTTTAAGAAACAATTAGGGGGGTATACAGAGCCATTTGTAGGCAGTAGGCCTTGCTGGGCAGGCCAGCCGGCTGGAGTACCTTTCACAACTGATTTATAACACTGTCGCCTTGGCAAGGCAACATAATTAATAGGAGCATGGACTTCTAATTCCAATGACTTCCACACCAAGTGGTTTTCATTTGATTTATGATGGCCAGTAACTTTGCATTTTATCAGTTCATTCAGTCATTATTTATGCTGATGATCAATTTCAGTGGGTAGCTATCATCTAACTTGCCACTAATCAAAGAGAATTAGGGTTCACTGCATTATTTAGAAGCTGCTAATTTATCTTTGAACGAAGCAAGAGGAATAGTTGTGAGAGCACTCAATGCGATACACCACAGTGATTCTAAAGACACATTCAGTGATCATTGCACTGTGAATGACTGTGTTCATGACCATATGGGAATATAGTACAGATTGTTGGGGGGGGGGCTGGAATAATGCCAAAGTAACTCAATCAGAGGAATGGCATATTCATTGTATGAATTTATGGCATTTGGATGCAAAAATAAGAGTGGTCCTGAGACAGATCAAAAAAGGATGATCAGGATTAAATGAAATCATAATGAATATGTGCAGAATCTTGAGTGAAGCAAACATTTATGAGGCACTAGGCTATTCATAAAGTTCAGTAAATGACTGACTGTGTTCATAAAATGCATTAACATAGCAAAAACATTTTCAAAAGAGGCTGTTAACAGCACTGCATAAAAGAGAACCTGGCACACTAACAACACCGAGCCAACCTTTGCCTTTGTAAAATAGCAGGTCAATCTGTTGGTTATCTATTAAGCATGACTTGTCTACATACTCAAAAGTAAATTGGGGTGGAGCAGTGAAATTGTGAATTCACAAAATCCACCTCCTCAGCATGCACTGTAATTGCACTTCAAAAGGTGACACATTCCCAATTTATGATTGATGAATCTAAAGCAGGCTCAATTTGGGGAATCAGTGGGCATCATGTTGACCAGCCTCAGCCCAAAGGCATAGATGGACATATCAAAGCAAGACGTCTCTCAAAGTGTCAATATCTTATTCTGTGCTCATCATGCCAACACACACCCAATCTTGGTTAAGATGATGCACAGCATTCTTGATGACTGTCCGCTGACTGAGAAACTTGATATACATGAGATCGGTTGATTTATAAGTATATTTTCCTTCACTTCAAAGCCAGTTAATATAATTCAGTAGGCAAGCATGAAATATGCAACATGTAATTCATATCAGGCTGACTGATGCAGCTTAAGCTTGAGGGTCAGGCAACTACACAGAGAGAATACTTTAAAGGTATGACTTCTTTATGTTTTTGTTTTGACTTTAAAAAGGAACATATTAGCACAAAATAACATGTTGAGATTATAGCTATACTCACGGCTAATACATACAATGGTTTTAATTTCGCACATTGTAGTATAATAAAATAGACAGAATTCTCTAAAGACCCTATTGTATATCAATCTGTTTGGGAATTGCAGTAAACACTGTACAGCAGTTCATAAAACCACAGGTTTCCATACTAAATGCAATAAGCAGGGACTCCACTAGTCCCTTTGAAACAAACACACAAGCAAGTGCAATTTACTGTACAGAAAATGAAAAATGCACTCTTCAGATATTTGACAACAGGTCCAACGCAAATGATCAGACTCCATTTGTTAGCCCATTCCATTCCCCTGATTCCCTGAGTGATAAATTGCATTCAGCAAACCGCAGGAGGCTAAGCATTCTTGACATTTTTTATTGATTTGCATGAGCTATATGCATGTAATCCTGTTTGTAGGTAAATCATGGCATGGGCAAATTCAAGTCACTGTGGGTTTACTTTGGGGAGAGAAAATTGGAGACTCCGCATGGGAGGTGGAATAGAGCTGGGGAGGGTGGGAAAGAGATGTGGCCGCCCATTGGAATCTGGGAAACTCTATTAAGATTTATAGGTGTTGGGATTCTATGGACCTGAGGCATTATTCATGGTAAAGCTTCTCTGTCTGGGCCTGTTTATAAGATGAGACAAGGCTGACAAAGATAGAGGCCCTCTACAACAGGGCCAAGCTGCTTGAACATGGGGCTCAGTCACCTGACACACCTATGGCATCAGCTCCAACCATTCAGCATATCACAGAAAAACACACAGACCAGCTAAAGATTGACACAGTATTGTACAACACCAAGCACGATTGTCAGTTTCTATCACAGAACCAGTTCCATGTTCTCAGTGTTCTCTGAAATTGTAAAGTGTGGCCTTGCAGGCAAACTTTTCCTATCCCAAAACACAATAAAAATTGTCATAGTATAACCCTCAGGTTTTTTCTCCTGAAATCTACTCCTTTGAGCACTTCATAAGCATGCGCTGACTAATACACTTTACACTCAGGATCCTAACTACAGTGTCATGTAGCCAAGACTTACTTCAAAACTAAACAGAGCACCTTGGGTCCTTGTTTAAGAAACCATGGCGATATTCCGTTTATTCAGCAATTTCCTGAGAATCCCACCATACTTTATTTGGTCTTATTAGATGAAAACACAAGGATCACCTTCAACTTTATTAATGATGGCACTCTGGATGAAAGATGCTGGTGAAAATCTGCAACATCTGTTTGCTGCATTCACTTCTCAGCGGGCTCCACCTATTCCTCATGCCTAATGATGCTGATCCACACTGCAAGTTTTACGGACAAATGTGTATTTGGTTACATTCATCATCCTGAATGAGTGTTCCTGATGAGCCATCCCCTGGCCTGTTTCACTTTTTCTACCATACGTTAACAAATGACAACTCCTGGCACATGTTTTCCATTTGGGAGATGCAGAGAGGGAGGAAAAAAGGGTCGAGGGATTCTGAGGGCTAAAAGATGGGCAGCTTCAAGGGAAAAGAGTCAATGATGCCTGCTCTTAACAGAATCACCCCCCGTGTGCCATCAACTAACCGCAGCACCATGAAAATACATCAATTATGTAATGCCTTCAAGGAACAGTTACAGAACTGATCCATGTCACTGCCATGGCCCAAACCCGAATCCTTCATGAGTGACATTAGCAGCCACCAGCCGACATACATTTACTGTAGGTGGACTATAACCCCAGCAGCCAGTGGATGTATCCCTGCAGAACCACATGAAAGGGCCAACAGAAAATATATGGATATGGCCAAGAATGTTAACTTGGATAAACAAGTCGATGGTCGTTCAAAGTCCTGGGGAGTTGCACCCCTAATAAATCATATTCCTTTTGATGTGCAGCTGGTTACAAGTTTAGAAGGGAGGGGGGATGGTTAGAACAGACGTGAGTCAGGCACCAGGACACACCGCTTGCTTTTCTCAAAACCTGGGAATCCAAGTTTAGTGAAACTCTAGGGACAAGTGCAAGTAGTAAATAAGTTATAAATAAGATCATGAGTGAAAACAGAACAGTCAGAAGTCCTTGGATCCAGTTGTAGTCAATGAGAGAAAACAATGCCCGAGTAGCTAATGTGTTGACAAAATTAGATAAAGGTGACTCTAACAGCACAAGTGAAGGTTGCACAAGACAAACCTATCATTGCATACAATAACAGCTTACATTTAGAGGTCTGACTAATACAATATGTATTTGATCTGAAAAGATTTACAATGACCACTGGGTTTCATTCTTGTAGTTTGCATTCGGCCCAACATTACTATCCACTATGATATAAATGTTACTTTATGATTTTTAAATACACTGGGCTTTTAGTATTTACATACATGGAGTATGGACATTTATAGCTTATCTATCACACTATGTTGCATTAACTTCCTAAGGGGGGCAGGGGTGTAGGGTGGGGAGAGGCCTGAGCCTAAAAACACAGGCATTTGTGCCTGCATTTTCTGAGGATCAGGATAAGCCAAAGACTTCTGCAGCAGTGGAGATGGATGCTTTCGAAAAGCAAAGCATATTCAGCATGAGGGAATGTAAAAGTATCCGTCACACAAACAGCTGGGGAACCTCAGCTGGACTGATGAGGATAAATCATATCCAGGAAGCCAAAACAGACACAGCTTGATGCCGAGCCCAAGGCTAAAACTCTTGACAAATGTACAGTAAATGCAGATGAGCTAGTAATTGTCAGCTGCTATCACCCGTTACTCCAGGATCCTACTGTCTCTGTACATGTTCAAGATTGGAGCTAGTCAATTGATGTCAGATTTCTTTGCTGCTACATTATGAGTGTGATTGTGCCCAATTACAACATATTTCACTGAACAGTGGTGTGAAAAACTATGAACATAGACTGTGTAACATATTGGGAAAATGTTCATTATTTATCCTGTTTGCGGGGTCAAAGAGTGGGTATGGTCATGATGACAGACTGCAGGGCACTTTCTGTCCAGTTTGAAAGAAGCACATTTTGTTTTTGCTTTTTGTTGGTTTGGTAATCTAAATCATTAGGGCATTTTTGAACCAGTGCTAAACCTTGAAGCTAAGCATAAGAAGCATTTCCTCTAATGGCCACTGAATGTTGACTCCAAGAAAATGGACAGCATTGAAGTTTGGGTATTGGTAGGGACAGTTTTGGGACAGGTTGGCCTTGACTAATAGGTCTTTTGGACTATCTTAGCTGTGGTGGCTCATGTTGGTTGTTTAACCCCGCTCATCCTTATTCAAGCCCCACATTGTTTCGCAAATTTGGAATTTTCTGGGTACGTTATTGACAAAATATAGCAGCACAGGCTACACTCAATCCCAAGCTTTTAAGCACACCATCAGAGACATGTGGCTGATATCACAGGCTTAGTTACCTATTGTTAATGGTAATATTGATTGTTGTTTAATGTTGTGTCCCTTTTTTGTTAAATATTAGTTGTTTTTTATCCCCTACTCTTCACCCTAAAAGCCTAACTTGTACTGCAAGTTCAAAGTCTAGAAACTTATGAATATAAGTTTACACTGTATCTCTCTCTCATCTGTCTCCCCCCCTGATAACAAAGATGGCAGACACTGGCTGGTGCAATTCCCCAAATACGTCTAAGCCAATTAGAGGTCTCACTCTATTTAAAGTAATAATGCTGAAAATGATTACTGTTATAAAAAAAAAAAAAACCAGAACATGTGCACTCAGCTGACCTCCAAACCCTTCTGCATCTTGAAGAAAACCCCAGTCTGCCTGTGATGTCTGAAAGAAGCATATGTCATCCCTGCTGGGTATCTTAATGTGTAACTCTATTATGACAAAGGCATTCATGCTTAAATATTAAAACCGATTTTATGATAGTAAATTCATTAATGGTGAAACAAACACAATCTCAAAGTAATACATGAAGTTGGAGATGTTTATTATGGCATGTTCTGCATTATGAGCTGTGAATGATGAATCACAGGGAGAGCATATTACTCCAATTTTCTCTGGGCCTTGTAACAACAAAGTTCATAGACACCAAATCAGTTTCAAGGGAACCCGGGGGCTACAAGTGCAAGACTGCTATATGAGACATTCATAATTTATGTGCACTTGATGTAGTGATATGTAAAAAACTTCAGAGGAATTTTAATGGGCTTGAGGCCAAGAAGGGAGAGAAAAATCTTTGAGATGGTTGTTTGGCCCTTTTTTTCAGTGAATCACTTCTACACCAAAAGGAAAATAAAAAGTTTTTGAAATCTAACAAATTCAGCCATTGAGCCTGTAATCATTGAGAAAAGGGGAATTTCATCTTCTTATTTCAATGCTTTATTGATCTGGTGGCTTGGCTCTCATGAGCTCCATTACATGGCCTAAGCAGTGGCCGGCAACACTGTCCAATTCAGTCAACAAAGGAAAGCTATTTCCATTGATCAATGTCCTTCCACACAAAACAGATAGAGATTGATAATACACTTCACAAAATCTACAGTCAATTAGGGTTTGATGAAAAAACAGTCCTGTGCAGGGACAACACAAGGTGTTAATAAGCAAGAGCAAAATAAATCACCAAAACTGGAAAGTCTATCCCTTCTCTTTGAATGAAACCATCATTTATTAATCTTTCAGACAGATGGGTTGTGTTTGTGTAGGCTATTGATCAGCAGTAAGCTGTTATTATTTGTTTTCTCCGTTAGAAGCACAGATTAAAACAGATGAGAATTGTTTAACTCACTAACGCCCAGCATTAGGCTGCACTCTCTTTACTCTGGAAGACTGAATGTTTTCACTGAAGCTTATGTAGAAGAAATCATTGCAGAGAAGGCTGAGCCTGATCATTAATTTGTCAGCCCAATAGGAAAACCCTCTCCTGATGGTGATCCAATCTAGACGGTGGGAGTGTCCATGCCCACTGAGCAGCCTTATTGGAATCAACTCAACGCCAGGTCTGATCAGGAGCAAGGAGACCGCGGCCAGGTTAAAAGAAAAAGACACATGAGAAGACAAGATGGAGAAGAAATCAAGCAGATAGAGGCATGTGATGAGACGGCGCTGTGGTATGAATACAAGACACAAATACAATACCCTGCATACAGCATTTATGAAAACATAACCTATGAAAGAGAAACCTTTATCTTTGCCCTTCTTTAATTCTTATTTATATAGGCAGAAAGTTGATACGACCAGAGACAAAAGAGACAACTGCAGCCAAGCTGTTGACACACAACAGGATTTAATTCTGTGCAACCAAACCAAGTGAATTGAACTGAAGGATATAACTGCTAGGCAACACATTTAAAGTTTCCTGAATGATAAACTATATAAAAGTAGTTGTCTTTGTGATTTGCATGACAAGCAGTACTTCTGTATCTTCCGATAACTGGACTGCCCCTCATACTGTACTGTACAGCAGGGCCCACAAAATCCCACAGCCAATATCCACAAAAATTGGTCTACAAAGACATGAGGGACTATACTTCAAAAATAGGCCTTGATTGTGCCATGTGGGACAAAAAGCATCACTCAAGCTAACCATTCCTCCATCTTTCACTGATAAAACCCACTTTCCATTCATTACCCTTTATCATAAACACAAGTCTACGGGGAAGCAGGGCTTAGAAGTGGTTAAGTCTGTCCCTGGTTTCTTATTTCTAGGGAGCATTTATCTGATGATATATATTCCTTTTGGTAACTGAAAGGAGTTATTCTGCTTCCAACAGGAAGGACATTGATAGGGCATTAGGGATTTGTTTATTTCAACTCAAAGCCATAGCATTTATCCAAGTATATATTTCGCTGCGGGCTCAGACCAAATTATGTCTCAAGGCAAGATAAATCACAAGGCACAAGTCAAAATGCCAAACGTTTCATGATCCTACACAGAGCCCTGATGGCAGGCTACACTTTACTGAAAGCTATGTTGCACTGTGAATTTTCAGACACAACAGCCTAGCTGCTTGTTTGTGACTAGACTGTGATGAATGTGACAGCTGTCATATGCACGTCAACTGTCTAGGTTTTAGACACTCAACAGAATGATGGGATTTGAAAAGAAGTTCATCCGTCTCCCTAATAAATCCATTGTCTTGTCTTCCTTGAACAAGGAATGCAGTGATGGACACATCCAACATTGCCAAACAGGCTTCGTGAAATATTGTAGATGCAGAAAGCTCATTCAGTTTAAGTGAGAGTGAAAAGTGAGTTGATGTGCTTGAGTAAACAACTCAACATCACTCTAGCAAAAAATTGACAGACAGGACAGGGTGCGTTGACAATTTAGAGGATATAAATTACCTACAAACATTCTAAAACAAGTTTGGAGGAAAAAAGTAGATTTTTTTTTTATTTTATTTTTGTTTGTTTATGACAAGCCAGTGTGCAGTTGTACAAACATCAAGGACATCTTTTCTCAAATATGTATTTTGTGTTTGTTCAAATAGGCTTAAATATATTCCTGCATGTTACCACATAAAGTGTTGTTGTTGTGGCCTGGTGTCTTTCACATGATCTGTCAAGAGACTATGAGGTTGAGCCAGTTAGAAAGGCCTTCTTACATAAACTCCTAAACTTAGCATCCCTTTGCTGTGACCCAGGCAACAATGCCGCCTTATATGCCCAAACAGAAGCTGTTGAACAAAACTCAACAGCTTGTGTAGAGAGGAGTTGAAGGGTCATGTAAACTTGCAGGGGACTAGAAGGCTCCAGAGTGAAAAGAGAAAGAATCCTCTTTTCAATCTCGACATTGTTTGTTGAGAGGGATCCCTGCCATCACAAACATAAACCCAAATTTCTTTACAGACGGGGCAAAGAGAGGGGACAAAGGGGTCCACAACAACATGATACTGTTTTAACAATGTGTGTGTGTGTGTGTGTGTGTGTGTGTGTGTGTGTGTGTGTGTATAATGTTAAAAAGGTCTTCTTTGCAGTCTCAAGCTTACTAACCACTGAGGACCCCCTGGGGTTTTTGGAAGGATTTTCTTTATAACAAAGAGCTGGATCTCCATAGAGGGATGCAAACGCTGGTGAACACCTTTTAACAACCCGATGCACAGAAAACATTTGACTCTGACAAACTTCAGTCAAGTATAAAATAAATGTCACAAAAAAATCCTGTCCAAATGTTTGTGGACTTGTCTGATAAAGACTAAGGGCTATATCTTTCTGGTAGTGCAAAGACTGCTGTGCTTTGAAAAGGACTTTGCCCATTCAAGGTAGCACAAGGTGAAATGTTGGTAAACCACTGTCATGACAGGGGCAACAGCTGTGTGTGTTGCTGCCTTTGTTTCAACTAATCTGGCAAAAGTAGTACGCATTTTTAAAACTATAATGTTTTTTGCATGATTAACATGATGCAACAGAAGAACATTATGACATTATCATAATATTGTTGGTTACATTTGATGGAAGTGAGTCAAAATCTCACCAAATCTAATAGAATGTAAACTTACGTAAAACAAAGTGAGGGCAAACAACATTATTTTGATCATTATAATTTTGTTGAGTTATAGTTGCTTGATCATTGTCTTTTAAAATAAAACTGTAATGCAATAATTACAAGTGAAAAATTTGACTTTTGTTATCTCCACAAACATAAAACTCTTTTTATAAAAGGCACCCCTGCCTTTGGCAACATATCTGTGTTGCCATGTATCTGCTTTGACATTCTGCAACTCCTGGACAACAATATTATTTTACTACTTAGAAAAGCCAGTCTGCACTCATTCACTCTCCCATCTTCATCAACCAGCACTGTGATTGGCACAGCTGTTTGAAAGGTATGAGCCGAGTAATGACCTGGATGAAAAAATAATGATTAATCACCACACCTGTCCTATTTAGATTGCCCTTCACCCAACCTTTTGTGTATGGTTTATATGTAGTACATATTTACTTTGTGTAGAGTGCATATATATATATATACACACATATGTAAACAGTATTTACTTTGTCATTGTTGTTAAAAAGCAGTGCTGTGAATGAGCTGAGCAACAATATGATTTTGATTTTTTAAAACTGGCACAGCTGCAGATAGAATGGAAGCTTGAAAATTGTAATTATGCCAGGCTTAAAGCCTCTGACTTTTCATAACAATCCAAACAAGTGTTCTGGCAAAACTTTATGCTGAAAAACGCTGGATAATACCTTGAAGCGCATAATATGTTGTTTGAAGAGATGTTGTTAAGTTTTTCAGAACTTGAATCTATCTGAAACTGTTTTAAGTTGGATGCCTGACACGCGGTGCATGCTTGTGGTCAAAATCTATACTTGCATTCTCAATTCTCACAAGTGCTGGAAATACCCATGGCTAACTTAAAATTGTATGGCATTACATGACATTGTAACCCATGTAAGAGGTCATAAAGAAAATGAGGATTAGAGCAACTTAAAAAACCTTCCGCCCACTTCTCTCTGCCATATGTTACAGAGTTCCTGGTGTCCACAGAGAGCCAGACATCTCGCTGCTCTGATCACTAACTAGCTAGCCAATCAATGCCTTCTGGCCATGGAGCATTTATCTGCTCTCCATAGCATAGGTGGAGAATGAACCAGCAACCCCTGCAGCTCTCTCTCTGTGTCTCCTGAAATAACTACAAATGCCTTACATACTCTTACACTTGCATGTAAAACAGATAGAAAAAAGGATTTGTTTTCCTCAGACTCAACTGAGATCACATTATGTGCCATGCCAAGTGCAAAGCCTGAAATTGCAGGGGTGGATTTTCACCTCTCACTGTTTCAAGGCATGAATTCTTGTCATTACATCAATTTATTTCAATGTCATTTGTGTGAGCTAGAGTTTGTCTAATTGAATGAAAGACAACATGACTCACATTGGACATGACTTTATTGGCCTTTCCAAGCCACCTACTGTACCAATAAAATATAGCACGGTTTCGAGCTCAGGAAGTTCTCTTCACAGAGAATCTAAAGGCCGAAATCATTTGGAAGATTGAAGAAACAATTGAGGGTGCCAACAATTTGTTATATAATGTTGAGGTGCTCAGATGTAAGACTTGCAAAAGGATGCTTCCATTTTGTCACAGGGGGTGGTTAACCTTTCTATTCCTCACCAGACTGACCTCAGCAGGATGTAGAGGCATGGCAGACAACGACAAACACTCACAAATGCTGTTTGATGTGCTGTGCATTTGGATTTGGGTGGGTTGTGTCCAGTTGTGACAGTGAGAGATAAGAAAAGAAGGATAGTGCACAATGGATAAGTGTCTTGGTGCTTGTATTTGGCTGCATCAGGCTGCTGTCATCACATTCGTCATATTCTCTCGGTTGGATTGACACACGCAGGCTGTGTTGCCAGTACCATGCTACTATAGGGAAATATAGGGATTTAAAAACGGAATAGTTTAGTAGTCTAGTCAATATGCTTGCTTAGTCGTCCTTTCTTTTCAGTGAGTTTTAATTTTATGTTTCTGCCATTGCAAACAATGTCAACCAGTTTCAAACTCTTACATCTGCTGCTGTGATTGGTCGGTTTGTAAAAGGTAATACTAAAGATGCCTCCTCTGAAAAGCTGAATAAAGTTAAAAGACTTTGGCACGCAGAAAGACACCTGGTGAACATAAACTCTAAGATACATCCTCCACAATATCTACTGTGTTGGGATTCATCATCTTGAGCGGAGAATATGACTCATGCAAGTACAATAAGAAATATCAAAGAATCATAATACTTTGCAATACGTAACAGAGAACAAGTGATTTGGAAGAAAACAATTTGAATAATTATGTCGAGAACGTATGAATAATCAGTTTAGTGGCAAAAATGCAAATAGATTCATTACAAATAATTTGAATGGGCAGTATGCTCCAACTTTACATTTCAACTTTTGTTAAACCAGTAAAGGTGAAAGATGCAATAAATGGTCTACGTTACTTAAGGGATGTGACTACTTTTACTTCTTATGATCTCACTGTGAGGAAAAAGGTGTTTGCATGTTTCCTAAGGAACACAGTGTCCTTGGCTGCAGTGGGCCTGATCGTGGGGCCTGTGTGAAATCCAAACTGACTGATCCAGGACAGAGCCAGGATTACACCACTTCCCCCCTGAATTCTGTCCTTCCCAACAATGGGCTTCCTGTAAACCACAGTCAAGTGAGCCGTTAGTTAGCCAGTGGAGCCGCAGAGTGGTGGTTCAGGGCCACTGTGGGAAAAGGCAGGGGACTCCAGCATCATGTTACTATTCCTCCAACATAAAGCCCAAAAGCCCCCACCATCCGCATCACCACCAACCACTTTGCTCCGAGTGCCTTCAGGAGGTGTCAGGTTCTGGCACCTGCTGGAGGCCCTGGCAGGTTTGTGCCCCTGGCCGGTTCAGATGTCATTCCAGCAAAGAGCCTGTCAGTGTCTCAGTGGTCAATAGGGGTGACTTGCTGTAGTTTATTTCTGCCATTGAAGGCACTACCCTCAACTAGAAAAACTCGTATTGTAAACGTCACACTTCAAGTTATGCAAATATATAAGAGTTCAATATAATACATGATTATGACATCCCTTTAGTTATAATGGATATTGAAATAAATATTCTGATATAATAGCATGCTGCTAAAATTAGCAAACCATTTACTAAAGGAGAAAGGTTAAGGTAATGATTTATTTCTAATAAATTCTTATCCCAAGTCCCTATTAATAATGGGACCAGAGATTCATTGATATTATAAATCATTGGAGCAATAGCTCAATACCATGCCACTGAATTATCTCAATGATAAAATTGCTTCTGTGCCTTTTTTTTTTTTTTAATGCACAGCATAATGGAAAAGAGGTAAGGAAAGGGGGAGATGGAAAGGGTGACAGAAGGAGAAAAAGGGTGGTGGACTATTTAGTTGAAGAAGGAGTGAAAAATCCCTCAGCACAACGGCCATCAACAACACAGATCTTTTCTTTAGTGATGTCTTTAACAGTCTGGGAGTAGTCCACACCAGGTTTAATTATGCCACACACAAAAAAGAATGTTCTCTGTTATGTCCTAAATCACAGTGAAGTGACACCCAGCTCAATAAGTCTTTCTAGAACAATGCACCCTCTGCCATCGACATCCTCTCACAGAATACAAAAGGTGTATCATTTGACCAGGAATGATAATTAGATGTGGAATTTACTAAAACTGTCAATGGCAACATCAGTAGAGGGGCTCTTAGCATCTGTCATCCTGCAAATCAATGACAATTTTCAGCTATGAATTCAAGAAAATGATAGCTTTCAAATAAACACCAGGAGAAGAAATTTGAGACACTTCAAAGCCATCTTCTCTTAACATCTTTTTTCTTCCATTTCAATTTTTTATTTAACTTGGTCTAATAGCATTTCTTTCAGCTATACTGTTGTCACCTATTCTAGATTAGAAAAGGTTAACCATTCTCTTTCTGTGGTGAATATATAGGTATAGCTGGACTGGTGTCTTTACAGCTGTAAATATCCAGTAGTAATATGAATCTCTAATATGAATGAAGGAAAGAAAATAGTAACATGATAAGGCTGCCAGTGATGACATTGGACAGACTCAGTATATGTACATGACACATAATTTCCTATAGTTTTATGGTAAATTTTCTCAAATGGTAAAGACAAAGGAAAAAAATCTAAATGAAGCTTTGTTTAGATTTCAAATTAATGGTGCTTCAAACTGACACTAAACTTGACAGATTTGTGTGAAGTGGTCACAAAGATCAAACATTTACTAACGTTTGAAAAATAAATTAAATCTATACTGACATACTGCTATTGGTGCGCTGTAGGAGTATTGTCATTTTGTATGTTTAGAGTTTATTTTACTCAATTATGAAGGTTATTATCTGGTTCTAGCAGCTCAGATATGATGATTTGCTGCTGTTCTTTATATGTTAGTGAACTGAATATCTTTTGTTTTTGGACTGTTGGTGGGACAAAACCAGCAATTTGACAATCTCACCTTGGGCTCTGTGAAATTATAATGGGAATGTTCGCTCATTTTTGACATTTTATGGACAAAACAAACAATGGATTAATCGATGATGAAATAATTAGTTGCAGCCCTAGGATTGTCGATTGTTTTACTCTATTATCTCTCCATCATTTCTCCTTTCACTGTTGTAAGGCTGCCTTAAAAAGAAAAGGTCAAAGAATATCACTGGCAGGGTATATAAAGCATGATGTAAAACAGCTCTGAACCATGAGCTGGGCTGGGGCCCATATTTATCTCCATCCCTGACAAATTTAGGGCTGGGGTCAGCAGGTGTTGGACTCAGCAGGAACTGAAGGTCAATGACACGGATTTGGACACTGAAAATAAATGTTTAACTGCTGGTCACATCACAAAGAACAAATTAACACTGCAGCAATGCAACTGTAATCTTCAGAGAGGTATAAAGACCAGTTAGTCAGGCCTGGAATCTCACAGAGAAAATGAGAGCCACTTATCCAATAACGAGAGCTTAATGAGGGTCCCTTTAACTAGCTACAATGTCTCTCTTTCCCTTGGAGAAACATTTGTCTTACAGTACAAATGTGATTCATGCATCATTTCTATTGTGAGAGAGAGTGCTGTAATAACGGTATAAATCACAAAGGGCCTAGGTTGGGGTAATGAGACTTAAATCTCTTAAAACAACACCATGAACTCAGCTGAATGATAAAATGATGTGGTGGAGGAAAATACTACCTTCATCGGGTAAAGCTACACCACTCTCCGCATAGGCACGTATGGCTTTTGGCAGTGCAGAAGCCCTACTTCATTTAGGTCTGACAGGCAATTTAATACCACAAAATTACTAACCTTAGCTTTGCAATTACTTTTCCAGCTCTGAACATTTTCAACCCCTCTGTAGATGTAATCTTAAGGCTAAGGCCCCTGGATAGGGCAAACCCCAAGGTCTTAACTTACACTTTTACTGGGGCACTGATCAGACAAAACATGGAGAACATAGGAAACATAGAGAGGATAATAGTTCACCAATTTACGGGGCAATTCTATGTTAGATCTTGCTGTCTAAGCCTACCATGTTCCTCTGCAGCCTGCCAACATAATGCAAGATGAAAAATACAGATCGTAATCATGTATCTAATAGCTAAGGCATGACAAACCAAGCTTTAATCTCATCATAAAGAGGTTATCAAGTGTGACTGTGATGTTAGCTTGATAAACCATCATTATTCTGCTGTTAATGGTGTGATGAGCACACTTTTTATTCCTTCAGTCAAGACAGGGGTTAAACTTTCTTCATTATACTCACAAAGGCACACAGAAAAACAAAAAAAGAACAGTCCATGCACTTTTCATCAACATGTGCTCCTTAAATCCAGCCCCTTTACCTTTACCTGAGGTTTTCTGCAGCTGATTTGCCTCATCCAACACAAACAAAGCCTACTTATAGTAACATCCACGCATGCCTAATGCAATCTCCTATCATCCTTGAGTAAACCTCCTCACTTTATCTTAGCATCCTAAGGATAACCTTAGAAAAGTCATATTTAATTCCCTGGTGGCCTTTTCACATTTAGGCCTGTTTTATCAGCGGGGGGGAAAGGGGAAATGATTTGTACTGATCAGTCTCTGCTCTCCATGGCTCCTAACTGCAGATTTACTGAGCTTCTGACAGATGTGTCCCCTGCTGTCTGATTAAAATGGTCATTTCTCCAGCACACAATGTGGTGCGGTAACCTTTCATTTGAAGGATGATTGCCGCACAGTGACAGACACTCCTCCGTTTGTTCATTTTGTCTGTCCACGGCGAGGATATTGACATTCAGATTTTGCCTATGCTTTCATCTTAGAACAGATGTCACAGTTGGCAAGTAGTCTAGACAAGAACAGCAGGTAGGGCAGAGCTCAAGGGGCAACAGGAGACAAGAGGCGAACGTGACAATGTGCAAAACAAGTGTATGTTTTACATCAGTCTGTCCTCTTTCCCTTGCTGCAACTCACAATGACCCTCATAGAACATCTGCCTGCTGTGCTGGGCAGGTATTTGTGCCCTCCCCTCTCCTTGGCCTGTTTCTCATTCTCATAGTCGGGTCTAGTGCGAGAGGGAACACTAGCCAAATTATGGAAACCCTCGCTCATCTGCGACAGGCAGAAACACAAACCTCAAACCCCTGCGGTGGGCCAAATCCCCTTGCTAGCACAAATGAGGATATTCTAATGTCAGGCCTGTTTGCAGGGGTGTAAACTTGTGGAAGTGCTGGTATCAGATAGGATATCAAAGTCAACAAGCCTGTTGCTTTAAGCTGATCCTTCTGTCCCCAGGAAAACCTCTGCTCTGTGAAAGCCCAGAGGAGCCTTCAAATGTTTCCCCAAGTGCAACCTGATCCATAACAGACAGAGTCATGCAGCTCCCAGTGCTATCAACACTCCATGCACAGCAGGGCCACTCTAATACCCCATTCCAACATGGCAGCCAGGAAGCACTTGAAAAATCCAACAGCTAAGCAGTAGAAGTCTATGCTACACATCTGCTGAATGAAGCAGTCACAATTTATTATATAACTGTTGAACTACAGTTAAAGCTACCCTGAATATTAAAAGTAAACTTCTAGTACCATGCCATTTGTTTAATTGTATAAGCTACAGAATGTTAGACAAGGCGCTCCACTGTTATTTATACATGGAACATGATACTAAATGTGCAGATTTCTACTGCAAGCCAACAAATCAGCAGCATTTTGCATGTTTTTGCCCAACTAAGTCATAAAATAGGCATTAAAGCATTCTGGCCACATGGAGTTGTAAGCTCATTTTCCAAGGCTGTATCATAAAATCTCCTTTTTAGGGGTCCCATATTTTTCCAAAATCTTGGAAATCTGTTTCTAACATGTCAAAGAACAAAACTTGCTTACTTAGCACCGAACTATAATCCAATTTCTCAGGGATTACTTTAAGATGAAAGACAGGTACTTTCGGTAAAGCTTAAAAAAGTAATAACCGTTGTGCTAATTTTGTGTAAAACCTGCCAAACAGTTATTGGTTGTGAGATGAGGCACATTTGGACGTTTTCTCAACCTTTTTCTCTGGAAATATGTGCCTGCTCCAAATATGCAATTAACTTGGGTTAGTGAGTTTCTTATTTCTGTATTTTTGTGATGACAGTATCTATATTGTGTTTTGGTGTGTTCTTAAAGGGAAACTCCGGTATTTTTAAACCTGGGCCCTATTGTTTTTACAAATTTTGGGGTCAAAATGAGTAATAGTTTCCATTAGTTTTGGAATTGGCCCAGTAGATCACCTTTCTGTTTCTAACAAGAAACAGAAAGTCTCGCTCAAGGAAAAGTCTGGCTCTGAAATCTCGCGAGAGGTTGAGTTGTTGCAGGAAGACAAACAGATCTTACTCTTTAACAAACGGTCTGTCTCTGTAAGGATTCTTTCCATAATGTTGTCAGACACTTCGAATAACAATCTGAGCCTGACAGAGGCAAAAACAAGCACTTTTAATGGACATATTTTTCACGGGCGCAAGGATTACATTGCAGCCCATCCGCGGATTCCGACGGAGGCGATTTACTGGACCAATTCCAAAACTAATGGTAAATATTAGTCATTTTAACCCCAAAATTTGTTAAAAAAAAATAAATACCTGAGTTTCATTTAAAGTGCCTCAGTTTGCATGAAGGGGAATGCTCCTGATTGTGTTCCCTTTAAAAATGGTCTCCCAGTTCTGTGTAGTGAAAATAGTAAGTCTGTAATTGTTGCAGTTTGTATTAACCTTAAGATGTATGCCCAGGACAGCCACTGTTGACTGTTTTCATTCATAACATCATCCAACATTACAGAAAACATACTGAAACAGAGTGGAACAAGCAGACAGGAGAAAACACACAAAAAGTGAAAAAAGGGTTTAGTTACCATAAACTGATGTGAAGAATTCAAAAGCTACGGATGTCTGGATAAAGTTTTGTTTTTTGTTTTTCCTGTTATGAGTCATTAAAGACCGAGTTCAACTCAATATTGGTGTTTTCCTACGTGACAGACACACTTAGCAACCATCAAAAAAGTGAAGTGAGTAAAATGAGTAAAGCCAATCTAGAAAATACAGTATAGCCTGTGTAACAGATTCTCATTAATGGTTTTTTATAACATTTTGTGAAATGTCCTATAGTATTTTGCAAGTGTCAGTCTAACATTTTTTGGAAAGAAGGATTTGGACACCCTCTCCTTATCCTGTTGCTCACTGTCAGTGTGGATATCATCATTGAGACTGCTGACTACTGATGATTATTTGTTTGTGCCATGCTGTGTATTAAGAGTAGGTTTCACTGTTTTAACATTGTGCAATGAAGCATTTTAGCAGCTGGTTAACCTAAGGTAGAAAGTATTGATATATGCGCATAACATGACGCTTACAGGTTCAGACAGGAACATAAAATCATGCTCACCATGCAGATCAGCTGATCATCATCTGATCTACAAGTGGTTTCTACCACTGCTGCAGCGTTTACCTATACTTGTAACATTTTGCATGTTGTGATATGTTCACAGATAACAATGAACATCAATATCATGCCGTCACTCCATTCACTCTCCTCCACTGAAGGTTTTACTTTTGCCCTGCTCAATCTGAGATGACTCTCTGATTGGGTGGACAAAAGTGATTTGGTTGCCTATCGAAGCTAATTTCAGTAAATCAACCTCAACAAGTGAGTTGTCACACCATCTCATCAATGTCCATCAACACAGTGACAACTCTGCAGCTCTTTGGACTATAGTGTCCACACAGAGGAAACTATCAGAAACAACCACCAGAGCACAGCGGGCCACATCATGTGGAAAAGCTCCTTGGGTGATAAAGGTACTTATAACCCTACATATATTTATGGATACCATTAAAAACAAAACTGCTATAAAGAAAATAGCTGACTGCAGAGCAAAAAGCCCGAAGGACCCAATTTTCTCCTGAAGCACCTGATGGACACACTGACAAGCAGATTGCTTTCCAGTACCAATTTTTGGAGCATGTGAAAAATGGTCTGCGCAGCCCGTATGTGGTCTGAGATGAGTCATAAATCTTGTTTTATCTCCTCCGTGGTGGTAGCAGAAAAGGATGAGTTGCTTTTTTTTCATCTCATTCACATGTCTATCTGTCTGTTATCTGTGCCCTTGAGCAAAGATTACTGATGCCCTGTCTTTGATATATGACACATCACACAGAGCAGCTTTTCATCCTGTGAATTAACCCAGAGAGGGAGAAAAAAAAATGCAAACCTGACTGCCATCAGCCAGGGGGGCTCTCTCGCTGTTCCTTTGTGCTCCTCTGGCCCCCCTTCCCTACTCACATGATCCTTCCCACCTTCCTTCCTTTAGAACCGTGGATCCCTTCCTCTTTCCTCCCTTCTGATATTGCGCAGAAGGGGAGCAGAGAGCATCATGGGTAGCCAAGTTTGGTGGCAAATTGTTTATCTGACCTCTGCACGTCTCTGCATTTTATAATCTAGTGTGTGTCACCCCTGTCTCATCCCTATAACAAATAGCCCCTGTCAGTTCCTGCTTCCTTTATCAGAAGCAAGAGGTAAAGAGAGGGCCACTGTAAGTAACTGCACAGGAGGAAATCTCCTACAGAAAAACAAAAATGGGATTTCGAGTGAGTGATGACAACAGAGATTCCCATAATGATGTCTCAAGAGCAGAAAAAAGGATAAAAGGCACAGATTAAAGAAACAAATGGTGGCATGTTACGTGTTAACAGCTTATGTATGTCATGGAGAAAGAAAAAGACTGCGATAGGCTTTCAGGAGAATATTACTGCTGTGTTACTGTCTCTGGCGAGGGATATTTTATTATTCAGTAACCAGGAAGGCAAGCAGCATTGAGTGCAGCCTAATGTATCATCTCCTAATACATCTGAATAATGGTGATTTAAATGAGTAAGACAAATAGCAGTGACCACTTTGTGCAATCTAAAACAGAATGTAAAATAACATTAGGCCTAACTGCCACAGTGGAAATTAAAAGACTCTACATTACAGAGTAATAACCATTTCTCTCTCAACTCCAGACTTCATTAACCCAAAGCTAATCTCCCACTCAAACTTCCTGATCTTCACATGCCATGGGGAAAAATGTGTTCAGTAAATACTGGTTGTTTTGTGTTTGGAAAAGGGCCATAGAGCAGAACACTGTCTACATTTCTTTTTTTTGTTTTTTCATCCAAGTAATCCAAAAAGGTCATAAATAAAATATTACGCCACTAGGAAAGTGCTGTAATCCATTATCATAATGGCAATGTTCATGATCTATTTCATTAACATGCAGTCTTTAACCCAAACAAATGTGTTCCTCACCCCAGTGTTGCATACCCATTTACAAGATAAAAATGTGCTCATGTGTCTTAACCTAGAGAGCTGCAGGTGTGATGCATCACCAGCGAGCGACCAGAATGAAGCAACATTTGCCATATTGTGCACTGTTGTGCTGAACATTACATTACATTAAAATAATACACTTCATTTCTGGGCAACACAGTGTCATACGATAATATGGTTTATATCATGCCATTTTTATAGGTATACAATGGGAAAACTCTTTATAGCCTACATAGTGTGCCACATACAGTACTGCTGTGCATGAATATGTCATGATCAAAGAAAAATCAAGACAGGTTCGGATACAATAAAGGCGTCAGCTGACAGTAGGATGTGCTGACAATATGCCCTATGTCAGAAGGACTAAGACCAACACACTAAATGTGTTTATTTCGCACACTGACATTCACACAGCACCATTTAAAAGATGATGTGGACAGCAGCGTCCATATGTGTGAATGACTGCAACATAAAGCTGGAGGGCACGGAGGCCTACTTTCTGCCTCCTGTAAGTGTTAATATAACCTTTTCATCTGCTCACCCAATGGCTCTCCTGAATCAATTCCCCTCAGTGTCCCTCAGCGTCTGTACAACTGGCACCTCCGCAACTTGTTCCATTTGTTATATTGAGCTCCATCTGGCCTCGGTCATTTGGCTTTTTAATTTAGTTGTCTCCTGCTCTCTAATTTGTCTCACATTTACAAATGGCATTGGCCGCCCGTTCCAAGCTGCCCCTCGTCAGCGGCAGAAATACATTTTCACCAGCCGCCGGGCCAGCCGTAAATCTGTAATGCCGGGTTATTAATAGATAGTAACAGATGTTTACTGATTGTTGATTACCAGTCTTGTTGACCAGTGAAATCTGTTCATAAATGGAATGGAATTTATAGCAGAGCAGAATATGCACCTCTCCTGGGAAAATGGAGAAACAGTGCCAACCTTTTAACTGAGAGACAATAAAGTGAGATCTCTTAGTTTCTCTTTGTTATTCTTCTTCTAAATCTGCCAAAAACAAACTCAGCTAAACTGTGTATGTTCAAAGCAAGATCTAATACATTCAATGAGGTTTATTTTAATGAAATTTGGGTATTTGTATAGACAAGCCTTTAAGGACCTGCAGACACTAATGGCTTTGTCTTTCACAGCCTAACTCCTCTTCCCTTTTACTGCTTATTACAGTGCAGCTATAAAGTAACTGTTTGGCCACAAACACTTTCCTGACAAACACATAGCTGGAAAGCGACATGACACATTTTACTTGTCACTCAGCAACAGTCACAGCTGGCAGGCTGGTGATCAATCTTTCAATAAGCAGGTGACATTGCTGACTTCTAACAGTTTGCACATCACTTTGGAGAAAAGTTCCCATAAAACTATAATTAAATGTCACCAAGGTAAGGTGGCACAAATGGATGGCCAATACTGTTCACCTTGTTTCATATATTTCTATTAAATTGAAGTATTACATTTGTTTAGTAACAAAAAAAGTTTGTTTGGAAATGATTGCAGTTCAGGTTTTACAGTCAATCAGCTAGTGTATTATTCCTCCATTAACTGTACTTTCCTGTTACTGGTTCCGGATTTCTCTGCTTCTCCTCTTAAAAGAGTATTCATTTCTGTGTACGAATTTCTATTTACAGACGCTGTGTTGAGAAATTGGGGAGCCACAGACAACAAGTTGCAAACTGTGACAAGTTATAAAACTTTAAAGCAGGCAGTAAATAGCTCTGTCACTCTATCCCTAGTGTTATATTACCTGGACACATTTATCTGACGGGTGGTAAATCTCAATTCCCCTTACCCCCCAAAAAGGCAAGAGGAGAGGGACAAAAACATATGACTAGTTAATCAAATGAACATGATGTATCGAAAGGGAACATCGTTAATAATGTCAGCTAGGAGTGACAGCAGTTTTTGGGAATAGAAGCAAGAGTCTAAAAAAATAAATTCAATAGTGCTTTCCTCCTGCTGTCCAGTTTATAACAGTCCCTGGAAGCAGTTTGTTTTCCCTAATATTTTTTTTTACAGTTGCTTCACCTGCCTGATATCCTTCAGCCCTTTCCTTCAGAAGCTGTCAAAGCCGCCAAGTATAATATATGGCCTCTCCAATGAGAACAGCTGTAGCCACTCTCTCTGCTGCTGCTGCTACCCTGCCCTGCATGAAATAATACATCAAGATTAATTGATTTCCCGTCACACTCTTAGAGAAAAGAAAATTAATTTTCATGTATCCACCCCCCACCCCCCCAATCCCTAGCATATGAATTTTGTACATGGCAAGTAATTTAAGTTTTTAATTATTCATAAGGACTAAAAACATGATAAAGTGTTTCACAGAAGGCCCCAAGGCCGTAGCCAAAAGCTCAATGTGTTCTGAGACAACAATAGCAGTTCCCTATGTGTATATAAATAATAAATGTATTTAAATACATCTTAGGTCAAATCTCTCTCTCTCTCTCTCCCTCTCTCTCCCTCTCTCTCTCTCTAAGTGAATGTTGGTTTATAGAACAATGACTGCGATGACTCACCAGACCGTGAAGACATCAATCTATCATCATCAATGTTTACTGCATTAATGCTGTCATGGATATTAGCTTTTTATACATATTATTATTATTATTATCTCACCCAGTCAACTATATTCACTGCAAGTCCCATAGTGTCCTGTCTCTGCACTGTTGAGGCACCGCCCACCACCAACAAACAGGTAGCTGTCAGAGTATGACATGTTAACCGTTTTATACTGTATGTTCGCTTTAAACCAATATTACTAACACTCATACTACTACTACTAATAATAATAATAATAATTCAACTTTTGTTTTTGCTAATGTTAGATTAGTGATAGTATTGTGTCACTTTGTGTAAAATGATAATGTTGTACATGTATGCAGTATTATTTGTTGCACTTAAAAAAGATACAGGTATCACCTATGGTGGAAAGTAACTAAGTACATTCACTCAAGTACTGTACTTAAGTACATTTTTTAGGTACTTGTACTTTAATTGAATACAGATATTTTTACTGATGAAACTACCAAACAGTATACAAGTTAGTTTATATTAGACCCACCTCAAACAGCTACAACATTAAAATGCTACTTCCATATCCATGCATCTGTAATAGTAATCCAATAATATATCATAATAGAACACTGAAAGCAGCCATTCTGTAAACTGAGTGCTTTCACTTTTGATTCTCAATGATACCTCAGTACTTTCAGTTAATATTTTGAATATAGGACATTGACTTGTAATAGAGTATCATGTGAAAAGCACTACCCTTGTTCTTTATCAACTGTTTGTGACTATTTGAGATATAATCTCATAGACATTCTTCCACAAAAAAAACAACACAATCACTACTTGTTTTACTAATAAAGAGTAAATCAAACTGTAAGGTCGTCTTTGATGTGAGCAGACACAATAACAACCCACTGGAGACTGTTTGCTTCTGTTTGAGTCTGTTTTTCAAAAGTGAAGACCTGCCAACAATAACTGAACGAAGTTAGCAACTCCTACCTGTATTTACCTGTGTTTAACACACTTTTCTAACCACACAGTAAGACCACATACACTTTGTAAAAGCTCACAAGAACAAAGGAATGATTATCGTATTAGGGGAAAAGAGCCCCTGCAACCCCCACATTTGTCTTGTCTGATAGTTAACAAGAGTGTAATTATAAGGTGAGATGTTTGTGCGTGTATGTGTGATATCACGTGTGTATATGAGTGTGTGAGTATGTGTATGTGTGTGTTAATCTTCTCGATGCTCTTACCGCGGTACTAGTTAAATTGTTCTGTCTAGCGAAAGGTTCTAATTATGGTTGTAGGACTAATTAGCATTTAGTATAACACCACAACAAATGCCCCAAAATCACACTAATTCCGCTATAAAGTGCCTCAATGCCACACCATCAAGCTGCTTTGCTGTACAATAAGATTTAATCGTAGCACACTGCAATGGGCCAATCAAGCACTCCTGCTGAGCGTGTTAAATCATTTTTCACTCCTTCCAGATTGTTCCTATCAACAACTATTCCCAGGAACCCTAATAAGCACATATCCTCATTAATATCATAAAGCCTAAATGATCTGCAATCTCAAAACATGCTTTAGCAAATTATTAGGCCACTAACCCCATGGATACTGGTGTGGAGTTTTTTTCCACAGGGGACAGGGTATACTGATGGGTGTTGATGGTGACACATTCAAAATCTTTGCAAAAGGGATGGGAATCTTTGGGAATTTCACTTCCAAATTTGATTTCAATTCTTCGGATTACGTTTAAAGTCAGTGAAGCTGCTACAAGTTTTAACTGTGGTTTAATGCATGACAAATCATTGCCATTTGTCCCAGGGCAGAATTGTTGACATTAACTTAGTAACCGTTTCCAATGACTAAAGTTACAAAACCTTAACCTTTCCAAATTTAAAAATTCATGCTCTCACAAACTTTGTATGGCTTTATTTGTCAAACTGATCTTCATGACTGCTAACATACTACTATAGTGTAACTACCAGTTATGTTTCATATATTGTAGTGGACTAACAGGAAAACAGTAGTAAATCCATCCTATATTAGCGTTCAGCACACTGGAGGAGGAACCTTAAAATCGCACCCTATTAGCTTGCATATTTTATGAGTCGTTGCATTATGCTCCTTCTTTTCCTTGAGATTACAAAAATCTGAAATGTGTCCAAATGCTTGCCATCATTAAACAGGCTGGCTGAATTTATTTTTCCTGGTTGAATTTATTTTACCAATAACTAATATCTAGAATGGACTGCTATGAATATAGATCACTGTTAGGAAACCTTCCTCCCTTAAACCTATGTTCAATGGCAACACAGTCTAATGAAATTGTATGTTGTTAGGCAATAAATTCACACTAATAACCAGATGCACAGAGCCCATCTGTTCTCAAATGCTAAGACACACAGATGTGATCTGAAAACCAAGGGGGAATACAGATAATATTTGATATGGATGGTTGGTTACATATATGTGGATATGGAAGATGAAGATTGGTGGAAGAATGCGGATACTGATAGATGACAGTTATAAGAAATAAAAATCTCCATTTGGTTCTTCAGCACATGGCATTTATTGCAGCCAACTGATATATTATTTACTTTCTTTGACATCTGGAGTTAATGTTCCTTATCTTGGTAACAAAAACAATTTAGAAAGGCAACTTCCACAAGTCAAACTATGCCATTTCCCAGGCTCCTCTCTGCTATCTGTCTCCATTGAAATATTCTCTATTTATTTTGAAAAACTTAAACAACTGCTGTTATGTCCGCCTAGAGCTGGCATAAGCCAGAGTAGCAGATTCATCATTATAATACTTAGCACTGAGGGAGAAAAAAATGCAGAACTGCACTATATCGCAAGCATGATTTAGACCCTACAGAGGCCACAGGAATTCAAGCTGTCAAGATTCTGAAGTAAATTCAGTTCCTGTAAATAAATTGGGGTGTCCAATGCTTGCATATGCTATCTGGTTCTATAAACTAAAGGGAGGATCCTTGACTACAGTTGTGCTCTGGCGTATTAGTGAGTGTGTGAGGCAGAATAAAAACAGAATGAGCAAATATGGCCATGTTTTCCCTCTGTACCAGATCACAATAAAGGGAAATGTGTAAAGAGAGGTTACAGCAGATTTACAAGCAGGCAAAACAAAACACCTGTCATGCTCCAAATGTATTCAGTCCTCTTGAAACAAGCTTTCTTGTCACCTCAGTGACATCTAACTTATTTAGATGCATCTAAATTGACAAATATTGACAACAATTGCCCTGTTGCTATGCAACAAAGAAAAAGTAGCAGCCATTGCTGGTGATACACTGGGTTATGATGGAAAATACAGAGTTTCCGTAACTAAGGTGGCACACTGGTTGACTACCAATATTGACATTGTGAGGACACATGTATGAGAAAGCACTGATGTAGACAGTATTCCACTGGCTAACATTGCTATAAACGCTTGGTTTATGATTCATCATCTGCGGGAAGTCCAAGGGCTAGAACATAAAACTGCTCAGCTCTGAGAGGTCCGGTAGAGACATACATAGAGGTTACATTGCAATCTACAAGCTTGACTGAATCATTGAGCACAAGGTCACAAGACTGATACCACAGTTAATAGCAATACTAAAACCAAACAAGGGTGTTATTCCAAAGTGATACACTTTGATTTGAACAGACAGAGCCTGCATGCCCCACAGTAATCCTGATTTTCTGATAATGATTACATTAATTTGACCAATGCATTTATTAACTTTAACTTTTAACTTCAATGCACAGGAAGACCAAAGGTTTACATGAACAAAGAGAACCAATAAACCACAGTAAAGCACACATTTCCATTGGCTGCTTGGTACAAATAACAATAGCTCAAACATACTTGTCTAGATATTGGTTGTTTAACAAGAAAACTAGCACAATTCTAAAAGGTAAATACTACAAAATAATTTACTTGGTATGTGTACTTACATGTATCCGATAGGCCAACACAGGTCATTGCCCTATGATGTTACACTGCTCACTCACATGTATATGTTTGAGCTACCAGTAATGCTGAAATATCTGCATTAAAACTGATAACCAAACCATACAGCCTTCAGATCATATGAAAGAAAAACAAAACAGACCCAAGACACTTCCCTGTGGGATGCCAAACTCCACCAGGAATGTGCGCAAATATCTACAACCTATGTCTCAAGCAAGACTTGAACTGCCTTACTGCAGCCCTGTTAAAATCAGTGCCCTTTAAATAAGATAGAAATGAACCCCAAATGGCTGTATTCTAAACAATAATGAGGACAAAGCAATCAGCCACCCTAAGACCTTTTAATGCTGCTAGGTATCCTATTTAATCTACACATTATGTGGCCATGCACCCCTCTGTCAAACTCAACATCTAATTGACAATGTCATGTCTTTAGATTATATGTTACATATTGAGTTACACATTCAGCACACACTTATTTAACCCACATACATTCCAGGTGAACCCACATACATTCCAGGTGAACAGTATATACCATTAACTTTGCATGTATTGGTATGGAGAAAAACAATGTTCTTTATTAATTAAACACAGTTATACCACAGAGGGTTGTGGTGTGACAAATAAGAAAAAAAACTGATCATAAACCACACTATTATCAGGTTCCATTTATTGCAATATAACCTATAATAGCTACATCAGTACTCACACAGGCTGTTAAAAGAACACCAACCAATCAAACATTGTTTGCATGTTGGTTATAGAAATAAAATCTGTTAGGCTATGTGGTAACAGAATTGCGAATTAAGTACTTCAGGACAATGTACATACTGCACTGAGGAGAGACATATATAATGGACATTGAGCTTATATGTGGGAGATGTATTCAATATATTGGAATAAAGTAAACGATTTCAAGCAAAGGAAATAAGGGAATAATAAAGCTTCTCTTTCAGCTATCTCATCATAATGATTTACAGAGTACTCTATGCAAACATATTATCTTTTCATTTCTCATAGTGAAACAAATAGCCACTAAACCCTCCCTGTGCTTTGCTCGGGTCCCTTAAAAAAAAAAAAAAGCAGATTTGAAAAATGTAAGGCTGCAAGCTAGCCTGCTTCTCACTACTAGCTGACACAGGCATTTATAACCTTAAAAATGACTTCTGGGTACCAGGTATCCAATTATTCCTTACCCAGGAAGCAGTGCTAAATGGAGCACTGCAATGATTTACTCGCAACCTCTCCTTTTATTAAAACACTTTGTCTTATTGTTTTATTGATTTACAATCTGTCCTACTTTTTTGGCATCTGAAAACAATCAAGGCACAGGGCAGCAGAATGTTTGGACATTAATCGTTAAAAGACAGTGTTTTATTCCTGGCCTGGGGTTTGCTGCACCAGCTGCTGTGCATTCTGGTAAGAGGCAGTGATTTATGACCCGGCAGCAATAACGATGAGGCGTGCTCATTAACATATCGACAGGCTCCAAGATGGATCATCAGCATTGATTATTTCATGGCCTGTTGATGCCATTTGTTAGAAGAGAGAGAGAAAGGGGGAGTGGGAAAGTAGAGAAAAGAGGAGGAGGGAAGTGATGGGCTGGCTTAGAAGGTGTGAGGATTTCTCGCTTGAATCCTTGCAGCACAGGGGAGAAAGACAAAACCCTGACTCCTTCAATCACCACAGCCATCACTCTACTGACAGAGGGAAAAATCAATGATTGACAGCATTTAACCAGTCCTCAGCACTTGGCAGATCCATACAGAAGAAAGGTGCTCGGTAGGGAGGGCCATACAGATCTGTCTTTACGCATGCTGTAAAACATTACTTCACAGCAAGAATTACAATATCAATCAGTCAATGCCATTCTCTATTCAAACAGGGAGAAAGCATACAGTAGGTGTCATTTGTGTTCAGTATGCTATGTGATGGAAAAGTCTTACTCTGTTAGTAAAATGCTATGGCAAGTAAAAATGGTGACTAGTGGTTATGTGATGGTAAACAACAGTTGCCATACCAAACAAAACTATTGTTTACAAGATAATACAAAATGAATTATAAAACAAGCTTCATCACAGGCTACAATAAATCCCATTATGTAATTAGCACAAACTATCCATTACTACAAAACACCTAGGGATGTGTATTTTCTTCTTTTTTGAGAAAATCATATGCTGCTTTTAACAGGTCCACTTAGACTTGACAGCAGCTATCATATACTAATTAGTCAGGTAAGATGAAAATGGAAAAATATCACAACTCTCACATACCATGTTTGAGCTTGTTGAGAACTCACTACAAAATTCACTACCTTTCTGCGTAGTGGAAAACACAAAATAAGCACATTCTGGCACAAAGTCTGGTTGTACTCTTGCATCATTATTTCCTCCTAAAGAGTTTCTATTTCTCTGAGGAGCTCTTAAATGTTCTCCAGCTTGTGAGCTTCTATTAACTGACCACACTGCTAACAATATTCACCTAATTTATAGATGGTTTAATTACACTAAACATTAACAATCACTGTAATTGTCATGAGACTTAAGGGACTAAATCCTTTAAATGTATCATGAATAATTATTCACTCTAAAATGTATCTAGAAGCCATAATTCAACTTCAATATTTAGTTTATTAAAGATTTAACTATTTGTACTCATGAGCATGCAACCATACAACCAAGTAGACCAGTATACAACCATGTGATTTCTTAACAGAGATGAGCCTCTCTGATGTAAAAGAAAATCTATGATTTGTGTACATGTTCCTATTTCATTTCTGTCTCCCCTTGTTTGGTCAGTAGAGGGAAGAAAACAACAGTAGCTTCTAGCCTGTAACAACTAGCTCACGTTAGTTACTGTATATGTGAAAGTCATCAAAATGCAATATATTTACCTTAAAAACTACACTACAACAAAAGCACAACTTTGTCGATATACTATACAGTAGATTTTCTCCTCCCCAACAGGAACAAGGATGCAACTCTCCCCTCTCTCCTCCAGCCTGAGCTATGCTGTCATTACTGTGATAGAGTTGCCATGGTGACATGTGCTAATTGATGGGCCTATCATTCATTACTGAGTGACAGCCACCCTAGTGCTAGCCCTGACTGGCATTCTTCTGGACGGCTGTCACAGAGGGGCTCAGAGCAGCTGTAACCTTGCTGTGGAGGTGAGTCACAAACACACAATCGCACAAAACCATTCACACACACACACACACACAAACACACACAAGCATACACACAGGAACAAAGACAAGCATGTCCGGACTTGCACAGGCACACCCATGGGCTCTCAAAGCTCACACTGATGTGCACATGTATAGCCTACAAAAACCTTCACAGTAACAGCTACACACCAAGCCAAAAAATACACACTCACACATGCATTGCACACACTCACTCAATCAGTCTCAATGACATGCGACTGACACATATTGACCACCTAATCTTTGTCAGGGTCTGTGGTACACACAGACTTCTCCTGACTCAACATTATCAACTCTCTTCTGTACGACACGACACCATGACAGACCTACCAATATCGGGCTTCTGTGTTTTCTAGACATTGAAGCAATATGCAAACGGAAGCAGTCTGCCCCATCCTCTTTTCTTCACAGGTTAAATAAATTAAAAGCCATGAGGAAAGAGAGTCAGTCAATTAAGTGACTAAGGGCCTGGCCTTGAGGAGTCCTTGGAGGACAGAAAGAGGGAGCAGTGCAGTTGTATTACTGTGTGTTGATGTGTGTGTGTGTGTGTGTGTAGGGTAGTGTCTCCCCTCCTTTGACAGTGGGGGCTTGCCCTGCCTCTTGTACTGTAAAGACGAGGGCTTTAAATTGCTTCCGTCACCGGGCCCTGAGTAATGAGTGTGATTCTAATCGCAGTTCCTGGGGCCATCGACATTAGTCTTAATCTGAGCGGGGCGCTCCAACACCACTGACAAGTAATGCAGAACAGGTAGGGGCGTAATGAGAGGACGCACGCACACACGCACGAATGCACATGCACAGGTTACCCCACCCAAGATGCAGAGGAAGGCTTTTGTAATAAGAACACAGTTACTAGAACTTCTCTCCCATCTTTCTCCTCCAGGGCTGGTTAGGTATGCAGGGGCTGTGAAAAATGGCTGAAACCTCCTACACACCACTAGTACACACTACTGCAGGGAGATTTGGGTCTTTGGGCATACACAGATGAAAAGCCAATTCAAATTTTAGCCTGGTGTTATTTGATAATACAAACGGCAGTACAAAATATTGAATAGCTACACTCTAGAACTGTTAAATTATACATGTGGTATGCTTGGAATAAAAGGGAAATGTATACAAAGTATTTCATTTTAGGTGTTTTCAGAAACAATAGGTCAAGTAAATCAAGTTTTCGTCAAGTCTCGACAGTAAAATCACAAAAATGTGTTCCACTTGTATGAGTATGCAGTGTGTTTTTATGCTTAGGATAAATATAGGAGTGTGTTTATTGTTCTTTGTGGGCACTAAATCCCTCTAGCCTCTGCATGCTGTCACAGTCGTTCACATGCACTGGGAAAAAAAAAAAATAGGTAGCGAGGCTGAGAGTCCACTGGCACTGGGTTAGTGGAGGGCTAAATTGCTGTGGGGCTGTGAGTGGCTGCATAGTCGAGCAGGTCGTTCCTCTCTGTCTCTCTGTGTTTGCCTGTGTTAAACTCCCTCCTCTGCCCTCATCCATCCCCTCATCCAGTCTCCAGCTCTGTCCATCCATCAATCCCAGCACTTTGTCAGAGCCCACTCCATCCTTACTGCTGCAATAACAAAGGGGAGAGGGCTGGGGAGAGAGAGTGTGTAAAAGGGAGGTGTACGCAATAAGGCAAGAGACAGATTCAGAGGGGACAGAGGAGGAAAGAGGGGAAGGCAGCCCTGCCTCCGCCATCGGCCACTGCCTCTGAGCCTCATCACTGGGGAGCTTTTCACCTCCCATCTGCATCGGTGCTGATCTGCTGACAGAGGCCCTGACGCGCGTCGCCTTCTATTGCACAGGCAAGCAGAAATACTAATGCCGCGCCCCACTCTACCTAGACCACTCACCTCTGCTCAGACATCCAAGACAGGCAGCTGGCAAAGAGGAGTTGGAAGGTGGCAGGAGCTGAATGGGTGACAGATGTGAAGACAGGTAGCAGGAGAAAGAAAAAAGAAGAACTCGAGACAGATGGTGGAGAGGATAAATAGCAGGAGGAAAGTAGAAAAGCAGAAAACACAGGAGCAGAGGCTGGGAAATGAGGGAAATGTATATACAAGTTATGCAATAACCTAAGAGCAGACTTAGAAGTAGATGTAGCTGGAGAGACAACTAACAGCAGGTAGAGGTTGGAAGGAGTTGTGTACTCAATTTCCCTGCAGTCCAGTAAGAAAGTGGCTCAGTTCGTTTTTTCTTCGCTGTGCATCGATAGAAATCACGGGGAGAAAATGTCTCCTTAATTAAGGCTTGATCAGCTGCATGTCAGTGGTGGTTTGGAAGCCGAGCAGAGTTGTGGGGCCTCACTGACCTAACCACTCAGTCTGGCTGAGACGCAAATGAGAAGAGGTTGCTTACACTCCATCAACAACAGCATAACCGTAAAAGCTCAACAAAACAGAGCACAAGCAACTCATTATAATGATAATATAATATAATAATTTGAAATGTAAGAAATAGGGATGTGCTGATCACGTTTTTGAGTCGGATCCAAGTCCTGTAATATTGCGTACATGCTGATATACCAAGTTGGACTTTTTTCCACAGCTGCACAGTGCACCTAGCCTACAGTTAGCTACATTAAAATGAGTATATGTAAATTTGCCTGACATCTGAATGGCTCTGAAAATGTACCCTGCATTTGTTGGTTTCCTATATTGTGTATAAAGCCCTATCGTTTTTTGCATAATATCAGTGGAAGGAGGACTGTCAGAGGGGATCTAATGTGCAGGAAGCTTTGGACAGGACCTGGTCAGCCCAAGCGTTAATAAAATACTGAAGTTCAAATGCAGATTGAACAACAGAGCTTCAGACACGTTGTACACCTGAGAAATGTTGGTGAAAATAGAGACAAAACAACTTTTTTTTTTTTTACTCCACAAAGCTAGTCTCGCAACGCACGCTGATCTATAATTAACTGAAATTGCTGGTTGCTGTATACGCTGCGGTTGTTGTTCCAGTGTTGTATCAAAGCTTAATGGGCATATTTGACAGCTGCAGTACATGATGCAAACAAACAAATGACTGGAAACTAACAAATACAAATCACTATGTTTGGATCGGTTCGGAACCTGATTCTGGAGTTTGGCTCGGGACATCCTGAAGTAAGAAAGTTCAATCATGACATTATATCTAACTCTAGCGGTGTGAAATGACTCAATAAAACAATTTATTCAAAAGTCTGAAGGGAAATACAACATTCTCTGAACACAGCAAAGCACAGCCAGCTATAGAGTTAGTATGGAATTCCTGCTCATTTCCTCACTTGGGAACTGAGCATCGCAAATTCCCTCATGCACATAATAGCTTAGGATTCAACTCATACAGCAAAGTCAGTACGTGTAGGTATAATTCATACAAACATCTAGGCCTAATTTTGGTTTACAGGTTGTTACTGTTAATGAAAAGAGCATCAGCACAGACCAAGCACCATGAGGAATGATCAAACTTGAGTCTGTGCATCTTCAAAGGCAGGATCTGGCGATGCTGATGACGCTGTAATGGCTGATCAAAGGGGAGTTACAGCACAAGTTTATGGTAAGCTCACTAGTGACATACAGATAAGGGAATATGTTGAATGTAGACATGACACTGAATGAAAAGCTCAGATGATACGACATATTAGCGATGGTTGGAGGATTTAGCATTGTGCTTTCATACGTTAAAAAAACCTCACCCTTTTTACTGCAGGGAACATTACTCACTTTCAGAAACAAGCAACTCTGCTGATTCCTTTGCGAATTTGCCTCCTAACGCTGCACACACTAAAACAAAGCAAGCAAGCCTCTCACTTTCTGATGCAGTTTCCAATCAGCCGACACTAATTAGACAGCAATAAACTGTTATTAATCGGCCGGACAGCACACAACGAGCCAAATATAAATGGTGGCTGTCAAGGCCTTATTCAGGAACCAAATGAGTATTCTCAGTTCACTGCCTGTGTGAGGCATCACCACCTATGTCCTCTAACAAATGTTCACTATTCACCGTACTGTTAATAGTGTTGGCCCTGCGCATGCACACACACACACACACACACACACACACAATGGCTGTAATATGCTGTCTCTGAATGTAATGTCATTGTGAATAGTGTGTCCAGAGTCTTTCAAAGAACACAGAAAGCAAAACCATCATACTCACAGCTTTACAGGCGCTGGAAATGGATCCTACTATTAATCAGCTCACCAAAATAAATGTCTCATAATTACCCTCCTACTTCCTCTGTCTGGGTGATGTGGGCTAAGCATCTTTGAGGACTCTCCCAGTCCGGCTGCAGATAACGTCCCTAATAAATGAGAGCCCTATTTACAAAGTCAGATCCACTTTAGCCAATCTGTGCCTGGAGAAAGCAGTTAGGGCTGAAGAAATGAAAATGTGTATCGACAGAAAGGAGAGGGACAAGCACCTCTAAGGCAGCCAAGACAATCTATTAAGGCCATGTTTTTCAACATCTTGATTTCTACCATTTTATCAGGTCTGTGAATAGCCTCACAAGAAGGGCATTTATGATAGAATGTGAGTGGATTACACTGAGCACTAACCATGCGTGATTGGTTTAGCTGAAAAATATAAAATTCCTGTATAAATGGACTGGGGGTCGATATTATATCTTCTGCTCTGGAAGACAGAGTAAGGGGGGTGAAGTTAGGGGATTTGATATTTTATCACTCATTTCATGCTTTAGTGTGGCACGGAGACTGACACTAATGCATTGGAAGGACGTGGTGCTGACAGCACACCAACATATTTATGTCCGATCACCCCTGGCTCAAGAATCTTCCGGACTGAGAATAATCCATTCTGAAAAGATGAAGTGGAAGTGGGTGTGTTCAGCTGTTCTTCTCATAAGTGGTTTTGAGAAGAAAAATGAAGTCATGGCCAAAAGGATCGGAAATGACAATGAAACCAGAGGAGAAGGGGGAAAACTGCATGGGCGTGGGATTTCTTCACTGTTAAAGACTACACATTCAGAAAATCCCTGAATGTGGAAAACAAAAACAACTCATAATGTGGAATGGGGGGAGGGAGGGAGGGAGGGAGATAAAGAGAGCAAGAGAAAAAAAGAGAAATCCGTGAATAAATTCAAACTTTGTGTCCTGTGAAGAGCAAATATGAAAAAAAAGGCTTAGGAGTAATGAAAGATTGTTTATGTATTCTGGCATGAAATGGGGCGGTGTTGTGAGGGCGGCAAGCGCGAGGAGACGGATGGACGGGAGTGACAGGCCGGTATTCATCCTGCACGCCCCAGCGGCCGGACTGCTACTGGCGCTCGACAGAGCAATAAATCACCAGCTCTCCAGTCTGTACCTACAGCTTATTACATCCAAGATGACAAATAAATAATAATCCCTGTCACGCCAGGCCTTTGCTCAAGGATTGAGCCAGAAACCTTTTGCTCATCACTCTTGATCTTAAGTGAAAACACTAGAACAAGGGAATTGAAGGCCATGCTTTACTGAGCTTATGAAAGTTGGAGTGAAAGAGAGAGAGAAAAAAGGAAAGGGAGCCAAAAACGAAGAGAGAGAGAGAAAGCAAGGCTAGGAGAATGATGCTGCCACTACAAAGCCTTTCTGGGTGTGAAGGGAAATGATCCAGTAAAGAGGGGGAGAGAAAGTGGAAGGGGGGAGAAAGAGAATTGCCCTTGTGCTCTGCAGGATGAGTGTCGCTCATTCAGTTGAATAGGGCTCTGGAGGATAAAGTAAATCAAAAGCCTTCATCACTAAACAGGACTAGCGAAGTGGCCGCAAATAGCATTTTCCATTTAGGTTGGAACAGCTTACCATACCATTACAGTCCTCACCAGTTGTTAGAATTGAAATTATAAGATACCTCTTATTGCTATTATTGTGACTTACAATTTAGACGAGAGTTTAATTAAAAAGTACACGTTGGCAATGAAGAAGACAAAAGGAACACATTGGTACAGGCAAGTAAGCAAATGATCTCCATACAGACTCTAGTATGAATGTCTGAGAGCTGACTAAGTATAATATAAAACTATGAGCACAAATACTCTTACATAATCAGCTTAGAGGTTATTCGCTGTGTCATCATGCAACACATTTCTACCTTTTTTGTCATAAGCATGTTCCATGCCATGACACTGCAACGATACACTGGTTAATTGTACATCAGGCTGGAAAATGGCTGCACAGGTGTGATACATTTTATAGTAAATTACACTTTCTTATAATAGGCCTATTTCACAATATGGCTACACTATGCTACGATCTACGAGTCACTGCTACTACGGACTCTGAAGAGTGTGTTTTCTCCCAGTCTCTCCTTTCTCTACCAAAAATCAGAATTGCAAATGTTGTCTGTCTTGTTGACAAATTTCAACGCGATGTGAAAAGGTCAAAGTTGGACAAGTAATTCATTTTTTACTATCAAGGTATATAGCCTATGCTAGCTAACATGTAAATTACTTTCTAGCTCAGCACTTAACTGTCAAGAGTTAGATGATCTTTAAAGTATGCTTAACTAAATGTGTTTGTACCTGTGTCTAGTCTCAAATGTTATTGCAGGGAAAGTTATAATTAGGGCCAGATGCTATAGATCACTAAGAAAGTGTGAGGAATCACAACTGTGCCAGGCCTGCTGTTTGGTTAAAAATAAATAAATAAATATTCATATTTATTTATATTATATATATATATATTATATATTATTTTATTTATAATATTCATATTTTCATAACAGTTACCTCAAAATTCATTTAAAAGTGCTTGTCAGTTGCAAAATACATAACAATCTAGTGCAAAATGTATAACATGAACAAAAGCCGTGAAAAGAGGAGCGGAACTGTTCTCCCATGTGGTCTCATCATCCATGACGATGCTCCACACCTTGGAGCCAGTCCGGATGGCAAAGTGGTTGACCCAAGTGAGGAACCTCCATATGGCCTGGTTGAGGTCAAGTGCCCTGATGTGAAAGACATTGGAGAGGCATCACACACCAAGTTTGTTGAGGGTCAAATGAAACACACACATACCACTGGCAAGTCCAGGGTCAGCTGATGGTCACTCGCTTAGCTTGGTGTGGCTTTATATTGCAAATATTAGGTTGTCATGTTTGTGTAACATTATCTTAAATAGCAAATTATCTACATTGTTAATATTTCAGTTGTCATCGACTCTCTGTGACTACTATATTTATCCAGTTCATTAGCAACATGCTACACTCACCCAGAGTAGGACAGCACTCATAGTCATGTTCCTGCACCAGCACTGCCGCATCAACACACTCCATTTCATTAGTCGCTGTTTCGTCTACATCACAACCACTTCTTTTGGCCGTTTGTGTCTGGCGTGGTTTATTTTCTCGCAGTTATACCACAGACATCTGGAAGGGACAGCCTGCGGTTTCAAATATTTGCGACCAGACTCTAGGTGGGCAAGGACCTCATCCTCCTTGAAGTGCAAGGCACACACAAAAGTACTGCCTCTCCTCACGGTAAATCCTGCTCCCTCGTCTCTTCTTGTGGACAAAATCCATCTCCTTTTCAAATGTTCGTCGGTTGGAAAGCTGTGAAACTACGAGTAGGGCTGTTTGTTTAGAGTTAAAACAATACGGCACGCTACATGTCTCACTGCTCTTGGACTCTGCCATTGTTTCGAATGCGAGTTAAGCTAGCGCTTAGACAGGAAGAGAGTTTTCCCGACGTCCGGTTTGCGCTCGCGATATTGTGAAATAGGCCTATAGAGAATAGTCAGAATAGAATAGTCTGATTGTTCAATACCTCACTCTACTACCCTTTTAAAAAACAAGCCTTTTCTCTTAAACAAGACACAATTTACTTAGTGCTGTCCCACCATAAAAATTAAAAGCCTTCTACAACAACAAATGAAACAGCACCGGGGTATTGTAAATCAGATGCGTCACTTTCACCAGCTCACCCAGTCTGGGTATTTCATGGGCCTCTACACCCCTCTTGATGTCTATATATGTGTGTGGTAGAGTCCGCACTGTGTGTATGCAAGTGCGTGTGTGTGTGCTACTCTACAAAGGAAATAGGGGACTCTGATTAAAGAGTGCACTGTCATAAAGGTTACTGAATTGGAAATGGTCCTCTCCATCTTCCCTGTAATGGAGACTGGTTAAGAGGGAGAAAGAGAGCAAGTGTGTGTGAGAGAGAAGCAAAGAGAGGGGAGAGAGACAGAGGTGCGACCATGATAGGAATATAAACAGGGAGTCTCAGCCAGTCCCCCAGTCTCAGACTAAGTCCCAGTCCCTTCACAACCGCCACAAGAGACATTAATCACTGGATCACCAAGCCATGCTTAATTGCAAGTTGTATATCATGGTGCATGCAGTGGCTAAAGGGGGAAGGAAACTCATTATTTCGGTTTGCTGGATGCAGGGCTGGGTGCGCCTCGTCTGGACCCCACCACCTCTCCCTCTCTGTCACAGTACACCTGGGACCAAGCTCAATGTGACAAGGAAAAATGGAGTATGCAGTCACCTCCTAATTAATATAGCTCTGCCACTATTGTTGTACCACTAAGGACATTCACGACTGATCATAAACGCACTCAACCGATCACACACGGGCACATCAGCAGCGACCGGGGCTGAAGCCACGTGACTGACGTATGAGGAATTATTCTATTAGCCACCTATGTGCAACATTTTTGCTTATCACCTATGGTGACATTAAGATCTCTGGCTTATAAGTGGTAGCGTTTGCACTGTCAATAGTGGGAGGCCTCGCTAGAGTCAAGGTCGCAAAGGCTTCCGAGAGAGGCTTTTTCAGCTAAAAAAAAAAAAAATGGAACCAACTCCCAATCGGCCACTTTTATTTAGATTTCTGCTAGTGCTTCTGTAGGCAATATGGTAATGAGAGAGACTTGATAAATGACTCATAATATTTCCCAGACATTTTGCTTTCCCTCAGAAGTTTGCCAATCTGATGTAGCTTGAAGATAATAAGGCATACTCCGTCATTATATCAATTTTTGTTACCCAGATATTTCAGCCCATGTTAGTAATGATGAGAACTAAGGGCAGAGCCTGGCACCATTGATCAAACACTGTCATTTAAGCACCGCTAATCCTACAGACACAGAGGGACACACACACATACACAACACCCACACACATAACAAACCCACACAATGTATGCACAAATCTGTGCATGCATGTGTACACATGCATGAATGCACCAAAATGCATGCACAAGTGCACATAGTACACAGAGAGAAACACACAGGCAAAGAAACTAAATGTAATGGGGTGTGATTATGGAAAATTATATTCACCATGTACACTGGGTTGAATAAAGACATTCCAATATTTCCCAGAAATACATCATTGGTTTATATGTTTCCTTAGCAAGCAAAATATACAGTATCTCATTTTAATGACTTTCAATGACATTAAGTCTGTTCAGATCTAGTTAATAGTCCATAAATAGGCTATTACTCAAGACTGCCAGAGCTTTGGACTCATATGTGACAGGTTCCTCTTGTTCACTGAATATTGTATTCAGGCATTTGGGAATATGCTGTGTTGTTTAATGAATGCACGCCCCATTTTAATGAACACTGTATTGTTTTGTTCAATGCCTTTTTTGACTAGGCGAATATATTTCTTATTACTTACTACTCTACTTATCACCTCATGTTCTTTTCATAGATGCCTCTAGTTAAGCGGTCTAAAAAGTAAAAGACTACAAAGTATAAAAGCTCGAATAGCACGAAATTAAAAGTGCTGTTGTAATATCTAATGTTTATTCACACCCTCATCATCACTACCTTTAGAGATGGTCAAGAAAACCTTCACACCAATGCACTCGGCTGTGGTCAAGTGGTCAGGACTTCCTCACTCTAAGAACTATGCCTGACCCCTCCCCCAAGTTTAGCTCTGTGCTCTGAGTTGTATAACTCCATGACCTGGGAGGGAGAGGACGCGAAAAGGGTCAAATGACTGCTTCATGGTTAGGCAAGAGGTGACAGACAGGTTCCATATAGATGTAAAATAAATAAATAAATAAATAAAGGCCAAAATCCCTGAGAAGTAGTCACTGAGGGGTCAAAGTGCACACAGAGTTCACTGGGCCGGCAAAGGACACAGAGGGGAGGAGTGAAACAGGCACAAAGAAGAAACAACAAAGAATGCAAAAGTTACATGGAGGGCTTCCTTCACCTTAGTTTTTCTCCAATTAGGGATGCTGGACTAGGAGGAGGTGAGGATAAGATTAAAAAGAATGAGGTGGAAGTTTTTGCCCCCCTGCCACACATGCCCTTTGATCTGCACAGACAGAGATCCTGTTGTTGAGACCATGCTGTCCATTGCTAACTATAAGTGGACAAAACAAACTCCAAGCACAGGCAACTCTGCTGAAGCTAAAAACAACAGCATGTTTTCTCCAGAGATCCAACATATTCATAACAGCCTTTCAACACCTGTCAAACGAAATTGACCAAAGGCAACCTCAAACACAAAGTCAGAAATCAAACATAATGGATTTTAAGTGAAAAGAGGTTGACGCAAATAAGAACAAGAACAGGAAGAATGCAATACAACCCAAGGAAGCTACAGTACATATTCCCAGTGACCAACTACAATGTTATTTCAACAAAACAAAACATTCTGCTTTTTGAGAAAACATCATTTAAATGCACGACCACAGCTGACGAGGTGGAAAAGTGCAGCAGAATAGCGCAAACAAAAACTCGGGGAACACTTAATCTACAAGACAGCCACAAATATAATAATATAATTATATACAATATAAAACAAGCTCAGTAACAATTGGGACATGGTTGGGATCTTTAGATGAAAATTAAACAGTGAGGCGCTAACTCTTTCACTGCAAGGGGTCGCTAAGGCAACAAATTGACGTCGCCAATCCTAAAAACTTGTCTGGCAGGGAGTTAAAATATTTCTGTATGAAGAGTGGTTGTACTATAAATCTAAGATAGTAACTTCAATAAAAGAATATTAGAGGAGTCAGTTTAGATACAAAGTACAAACACAAATGAGTCTGTGCAAATGCAATTTAAAGATGCCATTGCCACTATAGTCTAAAAGAAAAAAAACACTGTAAAGACAGGGCAGGGGAAATCTTTCAGGCCATTTTCACAGATTTAGGTCCCAGTTCTTTGTAATGCAATTGATAGTTCATCATCTCCCTTTTAATTAAAGAAGCCACTTAACAAGCTAAGTATATCCCCTGGAACAGGACACGGCAAAGGAAATATCTTTTCAGCACATTATTAAAAGAAATGCATCAACAGAGCAGGCGTACAATGGGCAATTAACAAAGCTCCAAGAAGCCATAAATCCTTCATTAACAAACAATCCTGTCACACAGTGCTGTGGTTGCAAGCAAGGCCTAAATTCCTCACCAGTCAGCCAGGCTTATTTTGTTAACGTGAGTATATGTTAGGAACCGAGAAGCAAATGTAAACACCATTCTATGAGATCTCTGTGCTGTCACTTACAGGGGAGATTGGCCCTTCTGATTAGAACCAAAGTAGTACTGGCTTAGCTGAACTAATATTTGTACGGCCAAGATAAATCACTCAGGCTTTGTTTTACCACATGCTCACTCAGTAGTAATAGACACAGTTATGCCTCTCCGCCTGCCAGGCCTAATGTCTTCTCTGACAAAGAATGTTACATGTACAAAGTAATGAGCACAGACACCAGAGTAGATTAACTGGACCTATTGAGAAGATGATAACCCCAAAATGTGTAGTGTGTTCTACAACTCTTAGATTCAAAAACATCTTCTTTCAATGGAACCTGCAGCAGGAAAGCCACAGACAAAAAGGAAGATTTACAAAAATTCACAGTGATGAAATCCCTCTCAATAAGTCTGCTGTGCTGTTGTAGAGCTGATGTTATATTACACCACACTCACAAACTTTGGCAGGTAGTAAATCAATCAACAGTAAATGCCATCTTTTATCAGATCATAAAATCTGCTTGTGGGCATTTAATTTCCCCCCCTCTTGTTTTAACGGGGAAACAGGCAGCCTAGAGAAACCATGTTTTGTTTTTATAGAGGTTACAGGAAAAGTAGAGTGTGTGTAAACAGGGCTAAGCCAAGCACTTCTTATGGATTTGTTTTTGCCTGCGAGCGACAACAACACAGGGAAGTGCCACTCTTGTGAAAGCAGGTATTGGTGTTCTACAGATTTTACTTGACAGATGAATAAGGGAAGATTGCAAATTAATCCAAAAAAAAAAAAAAGAAGTTTGTTTTCAGACAGTTACTATGCTAATGCTTGAAAGCAATATCTATACTGTCATCAAGATGTCTCACAGGAAACCTTCAGATTTAAAATTAAGCTTAAAGCTTTGTCACATAGAGTTAGATTAACTAACTAGGATACAAAAAAATTCCAAAACACCAATTTCTCTGTGAGTGACCTTGTCTTGCAGATAGTTTGATCTGTGTTACTCAGAAGGCAGACAGAGGCGTCAGTCAAACTACCTCAGATCTCAGCCAGTGCTGTGTCCCTCCTTGGCCTTAAGGGGCAGTCTTTACTTATTTCACTTCTTTTAAAGGCCTCTGTGTCTGGGGTAAATTGGCTGAGGAGTGGGCCTTGCCCCAGCCACTGCATCACCCGACCCTTAACTAAACCCCTCTGGCCTCTGAGAATGGCGGCCCTTATAAACACTATTCACTGTGCTCCCTTTTACACTAGGTGAGGTCAGAAGTTCAGCCCCCAGGTTTTAACAGTTAAGGCCGAGCTGTGAACTTGTGACCTCCTGGAGTGAGTAGGAAGGGGGAGAGAACAAGAGGGAAGAAAAGAAGAGAGAGAGGGAGGGAGGGGGGGGTCATCTCTCTTCAATGCAGAATGGCTGGATTTACAGCTGCATGCTGACTGCATTGCAAGCACAGCAGAAAACACCTGATAGCATCTCCTTGGGGGAGGAACCGCCCGACCCCTTTGTTGTCTCACTAACAGTCATCCCAGCACCATAAATCATGTTAATTACTTGACTGATGGAATAAATCTTTTAAAAAGTCAGTCTGTGGCAGTGAGGCTTGGAACAGGAGGGTCCCGCACCTCAGTTCTGCTTGCTCTGCGTTATCTGTCATCCCATAGTCACTGTGTAATCCGTCCATTTGTTGTTGTCCGAGCGGGACTTTTGAAGATGTGGACAGGCTAAGGGAGGGCTGGGTGTTTGTGACACAGACATCTTCCAGTAATCCATCTTCCTACGGGTGGTCTCTAAAGGTTTTCATAAAACAAAGCTGATGTTAAAAAGGATCAGCAGGTTGTGAAATGCAAATGGTGCAATGGTCTTTTTTAAGTCATAAGCCAGAGACTCAGAGGAAGCATTCTAATCTATGTTAAAATGATGCTGCAGACAACACTATTTCTGTCTGCTTTTGAGAGAATGGTTTAAAAGCTAGATCAATCATCAAGCATTCAAACTACAGAAAATTATTATTGTATGAAAATGAGGATAAAATTATTTTTGAAAGCCATCTCTTGTGAAAGCATCCATAAAATGACATATTTATTTCCTATTGCTACATGCTGCCAGATTATATGAAACTGCCACAGTCCGACTCAGAGCCACAGAGTAGCATGCCAAAGACATGAAAGGTCATTCACACACAATAACAATCCCTCTAAGAGTGCACTCACAGGCTTGTGGGTAATTACAGTTCTTTCGCTGGAGTGTTTTGTGTTTCGCTTTGCTTGTTCTGTCTCAAAAGCTAACAACCTCTCATTATTCACGGTTTGAGTTGGGCTTTTATTTTTTTTCCTTCAGCAGGGCAAATTACACACAAGAGTGACAGCTCTCAAGAGAAAGACAGGACCAACAGCCTCGCTGGGTTCTGGTAAGTGCAGTCTTAAATCAAGGGGGCAGGGACGCTGACTACAGCCCTGCAGTCTGTTGACTTTGTGGCAAGGGCAGCAAAGGGCTGGAGACATGGATATACTGTACTCTTACAGTGCCCACTACAATAAACTGCCTTCCATAGCAGCCATAAAGTCTCCATGATATACTATTCTAAGATACTTGTCCAACACTTCATATCTTAAAAACTGTGCACTGCAGGAGATTCTGGTCCAAACATAAAGAGGGCTGTCCTAATTCTAAGATAGAGACTTTATTGAAGCGGGTAGATCTGTGTGTGTGCAAAGACTTCAAGCCCTTCAGGCCTTCGCTTGCACCACACAGGGAGGCTAGCACAGACAACCAGAACTCACACACACACACACACACACACACACACACGCACAGATCTACCTGCATGGCTAGTTTGGGGAATGCTTCTCCTTCGGAAGGATTTATGATGGCAAACAGAGGGTAATGAAACCCAGAGAGATATTTACTGTCAGTGTCAGAGCTTATTATCCCGGGGAGGAAAATGGGGTCAACAAGAAATACTTGCTGAAAACTGGGTGTTGTCTCTTGTCTGAAAGGGAAAAAAAACAGCCTTTCCTCTGTGTCACCAGAGTTCTAAGATCTCAAACAGTGAGGTCAGTGTCAAGCATCAAACATCAATAAGGCAGGAAATAAATGAGCAATTCACTAAGAACATCTGATGTTCAGATTATTTTACCGCAGCATTTTGCCCATGGTGCACGGTTTAATTACTTTGCTATGGTCCACAACTCTTACTATGCAGCTGATGTGGCATCTCCCTCTATTTAAAGTGTACACAAGACTACCATGTGAACATCAAGATGATTTATTCTCGCCATACAGAAGTAGGGACTTTGTCTGAGGCACACGTCACTGTCTGCCATCACACTCAATGACAGAACAGTTATTAGAATACAGTCATGGCTTCGGCGGTGCTTTAATTTGACCAAAGACATAACACTATTCTGCCTGCGTTTTACAGGCTTGCTGCCCCCCACATAACAAAACAGGGGGAACACATTTTAAACAGCAGTCCACTAAAACATCATTGTAGGCTTGTTTGGTTTCAAACAGCCATTGATCACCACTTGTAACTTCCTCAAGTACAGCAGATAGTCACTTGTCTTTATGTAAGCACTGGGCACAAGTTGCAGATAAAACCTACAGTCAAATGTTGATCTCTCTGTTGACCGAGGAAAGTTTAAAACTATAAAAATATTTGGAGGAAAAGATATCATATTACCAAATGATACTATTTTATTTAATTGGACAATGAAGCAGTTTTTACCGTGCATTTATTTTTACCCATTAGACCGTCACATGGACATTTCACCCTTACAAACTCACTATGATCCTGCTCCCCTTTAGTCTCTCTCGTCATTTTCACATACAAGGATTATCGTGATAATGCAAGCCAATACCACAATATTGATCATGGCATTTACCTTGACTGCTTAAGAAAGGCTTGTCAATACAATCAAGCAAAAATGAATGAGCTGTCCAAACAAGCATCTTCGCAGATAATTATTACTTCCAGAAGATCATAAAAGCACAAGACTGGATTTGATGTGTTCACGGTGGAATGGCAAACACTCCCGTGATGCTCAGTTTGAAGAGGAACACAGTGGTATGATATTAAAACCAGACGAGTGTTGATGCATTCCCATTCACGCACGACTCCACTGAACCAGAGCCCATGAGCACATTCAATTATTCTTCTCCTAAGCCATTACAGGGAGAATGGCTAATATTATCCCCGCCTAATGGCAGATAATACACAATATTCGGGAGTTCAGTGTACTAAGCATTTGCACAAGCCTTAGTAAAGTCCCATACTTAATCATCCATCTGGTACTCTGGGGAGTAGGTTGGAAAAACCAGAGGCAACATTTCTGTTGGCATTGAGGCCAAGCTACAGCAGAACAGCACATGTTCATCAGAGAAGTATGAGAGGACGCAGAGCTAGAGCTGTAGTGTCTGTTTCAGCAGAAGTTGTACGATTATAAATTGAGAAAATGCGTTTTTGTTTTGATGGATTGTGTATTCTGCATTAGCAACATCCTTTAACTTAAAAGGACAATAAAAGCTGAGCAAGGATATTTAAGGAAGTTAAGGTGTGACAGACATTACACAACGCTAACATAAACAACAAAGACTACAACTGACCTAAGTTACGCAAAGTGCTTTATGAATATCAAACAGCTCCTCTAGAACTTGTATCCTTAATTCTGCACCATCATTTCCTCTGGGGAACAAACTTAAATAGATCACATTGGTCGAGATCCATTATCCATCACAGCATCCCCATTCATCTCAAATGCATAATTTCTATGGGTGATGTGTTGCAGTTCCCAATGCATCAACATTATTTATGGTTTGACATTATAAAAGTAAGTGCATAATTTATGGGCCTAAATTAATGCACTACCTTCCGTGTGCTGTCTGTTTTTCAGAGATCCAAAGCCAGATTGCCGCATGCCAAAACTATGGAGCAATCCCATTTAGAGCAGAGAGCCCACAGCAGCCTTGATTTATGACAGTAAATTAAAAAGAATGAAAAATTTATGACAGCAATTTGTGGGCAGTCATAAAACTATTATAGAACTTTGAAGTGGCGTTTTGTCCTTTTGCATGTAAGCGATGCAAGATGATCCAATGTTACAGAAATATCGCAACTCCTCTCATTTGAAAAAGATCGCCACTGACTAGTTGTGCTAACAATGTGTATCAAAGTTGGGAAGTTAACTGACAGACAATTTTAATGAATTCTAATGAGCAACAGTGTTTTAGAAACCAACACATCACTCCAGCCAGTACATGCACGCGAAGTGTGTATTCAACTTCTCTTTTGCATGAAATCGAAGCCCCAGCTGGTATTTGAGTGGATGCCAAGCCATGATTGAATGAAAGCCCATCCTTGACTGACAAATGACATATTAAGCTTTCAGTCAGCAGGGGGGGGAAGCCAGGCATGTCAGTTACCTGCTACAGCAGAAACTCCACTTGTCAATCTGCCATTGGCAGGGCTAAACAAGATCTGAAATGTTAAAAGCCCTGCACACCGTAGTTTTTCACTTCCTTGTGCGTCCCAGGCACTTAGACATATCATCCATGTGACGGCTATGAATCAGTGTCTGCCATGAATGTCAGAGTATCGCATTCATAAGTGAAATACCATTTGTCAGGCCTGTGGGCATGCTCCTCCGGTTTCATGCAGGATATGAGTGAGAACATCAAAATGACAGACAATTGACTCCTGAATATTAATAGCAAAGTGACCTTCATGAGAAAGAATACAGTACATCATCAGGTATTTCGTCATCACACGTTTCCTATAGGCAAATTAGACATACCCATTAAAATGGCAGTGTTAAAGTTAGTGTTTATGTGTGTAATTATGTTTTTGTCTAGTCCATGTGTGGGCCATTAATAAAGATCTGAGCATGCATGTGACAGAGGTCTGTGGGCAGTGTTGGGCAGCTCTGAGAGGCCCTCTCCTTGACTCTGAAGGTGTTGATTATGGATGATTAATGGCATAAAGGAACAGGGAAAGAAAGGTCATTTCCAGGGTTTTAGAGGGAGCAGCTACATTGGGAGTAATTAAGACACTTGTGTAAGCATGATTAATACACACACACTGACGTTGTGCACGGTAAACAAAGCAACCAGATGGTTGAGCTATGGACTTCAAATTCTATTTCTGTGAGTACAGCAAGGTAAACAGGGATCGTATGACATGATTTTGCAATTTCATGCTAGACACGATTTAATCGAGGTAAATGGTTAACAACTTACCTATTATTTTGAAGAAATGGACCCAATCAGCATAGTACAGAATCCAGAAAAACAGGCAGACATAAAAAAAGAGAAAGTCATATTTAGTATTCATATCCATTATAGCATATTACATACAATCTTACGTTATACAAGCATGTTTGTGTATTTTTTAACATGCATTTAAATGTCTGACATGTTCCGTGTACATACTTGATTGATGCAGCTGATAGGCCTACATTACATGGCTACAGCAGTTCAGAGTAGAATTTGAAAATGAAGACGAGCCAACCTAAGATGACCCATTGCGGCAGAAAATCAATCAACATCACTATGTTCCCACCACAGTCTTCTCCCAGACAGAACACATCAGCACATCCTGTAACCAGCTTTTACTCATATTACACTAGCCTTCATGTATCATATAGCGCAAACTCATGAGCAACACATCAGGTTGCACTAACTGTATGCTACAGCAAAGCAGTCATAATTATTATCCAAATATCTTGATGGATGATAACACTAACCACAGACGTAGTGACAGCTCAACCCAAAATGATCACAGTATTTTTATCTTTAATTACAGCCGAGGTTTTTAGTAACAAATTACACAGTTGCTTCAAACTCACGTAACTATTTAGAAAAACTGAAGCTCCCACTGAAGCCTCTCTCACCCTGTGGTCTTCTCGGTCATGTGACAGGTTTCTACAGAAGGATTAACTTCACAGTGCACATGACTTAGGGCAGTCTGGGAGACAGGTGTCACTTCACACCAGTAAGCAAAGCTAATATATTATATATATCTTAGGTTTAGTTTACTAATAGAAAACAGGAAAAAATGACAATTACACGATCACAATGTTGTAACAGCAAAAGTACACTGCCTTGGTAATAGTTACACTATGTGCACAACACAATTAGGTTTATGATGACTGATGAATGTGATGGTCACCAAGGACTCATACTAATAGCGCTATTAAAATAATAGCTGACAAAGGTCTTCAGCTTTAGCTCTTGTCTAATAATCACTGACAGTAGAATAGTACAGCTATAATCACTCTGACTAAACTCATTATGAAGGCACGGGGGCTCAGGGGCTGTAGTTGTTGAGAAGTTAGAGCAGAAGCATGGGGGAGCGGGGACACTGAGGAGAAGGAGAGCCAAGTGGAGGAAAGTGTTGATACATGCCTAGTGAGACAGTGTGCAGCTGCGAGAGATGCACGAACACTGTGGAGAATCTCTCCACAGTGTTCATGCATCACCTCCGTCCTTCACTTCCTGTTTCTCATCAGTATTCTGCTCACACATACAAAAAAATGTTTTTTTAAGTTCATGCATTCTTGTAAAGTTAGGTCAACATCCATATAATGTCCTCTTAAATAGGCACAGCAATAACTGATTTATGCTCTATGGGATAACACACAGCTGTCTCTTCCCGATACTTGTGGAGACAGAAGGCCCCATGTCAGCGTCTTCTCAAGTTAATTATAAGTGAGTTCCAACATCAGGCCTACAGTATGCTGCCCGGCTTCACATGTCAACAAACAGAAGACTACCAGGGCTGACAGTCACCAAGCAGCTCCACACGCTAACCCAGCCTCTACCAGAGGCCCTGCGATGTGATAACACCACAGAAGACAAAGGGATGGGCTCCATATGGCCAGGAATCGCAGGCTTCAAAAAGAAAAAGAATGGAACCGTGAAGAGAATCTGCATGACAGCGCCAAGAAGCAAGCAGCATGGAAATGGGATCCCGGCCAATACGACACTGATTTGGTGCTAAAGCTGTTTATAATATAAAGAGTGCAGGAAAGATCAAACTGCTTGAATAATTCTGTGTGTAAAATCTAGGGCAATAAATTCTATGTATGGGTTTATTTTGTGTGCGTAGGTTTTTTTGTTATCATACTTTCCAGGTCAAAGTTATGTGGGTTTGCAATATGATTGGGGGGTTTGAATTCATGTAGAAACTGTTATAACCACTCATTCATCAAGAGCAGTCCTGTTTAGTGCATATTTGTACAATCTGGAAAACTCTTATTCCTGAGTAAGATAGAAAGCAGGACTTTTCACTTCCTAACACAAAGTGCACACAAATGTTGGCAGCATATTTCCTGTTGGAACCCCGCGTCTCCTTTGTCCCATCCAAGTTTGTTAAACCGCTGTCATTTCAATTGTTCTGCTATAGAAAAATTATAATCCACCTGTCAACAATGACAGGGTGTTGGAAAACTTGGATAATGGATAGTGTAGGGCCCTGAAATTCCAACCAGGCCACTTACTGCCAACTAAAACCATTACAGAATGACAATTCTTTTTCAGTTTATTTGAAAATTGCACTGAATCACCACTGCCTCTCTGACCATCTAACCACAATCAATTTCCACAGCCAGACCCAGATATGAATGAGAGAGGGAAAATGAAATATTGACTTGTTTGGTTAGGGGTTTTATCTCCTTCCATTGTTGACAACACCATAAAAACTCCATCCAGCACACTTAACTATTTCACCATAGTGCACATAATAAGAGTGTGACTCAGAGATAGTGGTCCTATATTTAGGGTTACACTGACATTGAATTAATAATTTGATTCATGAGGCCATTCCGAGCTATTTCCATAGGTAATCAACCTTAAAAGGGAAACAGTGGTGTCCACAATTAAAGATTAATGCTGTCTTTGGCCAACTTGCTCGCTGGCGTCATCAAGGTAATTAAGGAAAGACAAATTTCCACAGTTTAACATAACAATGAAAGTCAAGTAAAAGATGGACTACATTTTGTTGCACAAAAAAAAATTAAATTATTAATAATGATAATATAATATATAATAAAAATAATAATAAAATGACGATGTAAAATTATGTTAAAATGTTAAAAATAGTGTTGATTCCTCTGGTGACCTCTGTACAGTTAGCATGCTGTTAGTTCACCAGTGTTCTGTGGGATTGGTTTTGTTCACACTCATGGCCTATACAGAAACAGCCCACTGACAAAAGCTGAGAGGGATCGCTTTGATCTCTGTGCCTCACTAAATCAACACCAGACAGGGTTCACGCAAAGGTCGGCAAAGTCATCTGATCATCACATTCCAAAACCAAGTATTTCTTGACAGCCGTGCACTGGTACAGGTTAAATGTCACCAAAAGTTCAGGCATGACGATGGAAGATTGACAAATGTAACATGCCCCTAATGCAAAAAGTGAAATAGATCGGCCAAAGCAAATTAAAAGAGGCAGAAATGTGGTTTTGTCCCTGCAGTAAGTGGATTTAAAGCTGTAAGACATATGGCATTTTATTAATTATTTAAGCCAGCTATCATTTTCACAGTTGTGAATTTATAAAACAAGAGAAAAGGTAGATTTGTTCTTTTAAAATCCTTCTGCACCGTATATACTATGGAAATCAAAAGTTAGGTTAAAGTGTGTCTGGGTTTACATCACTTCACACCATTTAAACATACTGTATACTTATTTTCCAAGCTTTGATACTGAGCAGAGACCCAAGGATAGCAACAGTAATACACTCCATGTTCAGATCACACAAACACAGCGGTTCCCTGTACTATACAGCCATTTACACAGGGTCACTAGTCTTCACAGGAGACCAAACCTATCATAACACAGCTGTGAGTACAGACCTCCTTTGTATTCTGAGAAAAGAAAGGGGGGGGGGGGTAAAAAGATGATCCAATTAAAGTTGTATATCATTCGCCTCTCCTCTGTCAGTGCATATTCCTCTGGCTCTATTAGAAGCCAGCTCCTCCCAGGCAGGCCAGTGTAGCTCTGTAATTACACCTCTTCCTCTGACAACCTGCATGATTGTTTTCCTAACACTGTATTACTTCGTTAGTACTTTCCAGTGCGCGTTATTTTTAAACTGTCAGTCTGGCCCGACTCATCCCCCCGATCTGCACTCGTCTGTTTATCATAACAATCATTAATAACTGTCACTTGCCAACATCCATAGAACAAACTCATTGCCTCATTACCATGTTGCAGCGTTTGTTCCGGCGCAGCGCCTGTGTATCGCTCACAACAGGGCCAAGCCAATTACTTTGCTGAAATGGAATCGCATTAATCAAAACTTAACAAGGTGGCAAATTTAAAGATATCACATTGCAAAAGACAGCATAACTAATATGTCACTGTCATGGTTGCTGTGGAGGTATGCAGTAGGCAGGGACTAAATATATCGCCTTCCAGAGTCCATATGTAATTTTGACGTTTCATATGATCTGAGAAGTATTAGAGACAGAATGGACTATACAGAGCAGAGCACTGGCTGCTTCTGAGGACTTCCTTGTCTCTCTACTAAGCAAATAGACATATGGAGGGCAGGAAAGGTAGAGGAGTGCAAGAGAGAGAAAGAGAAAGAAGGAATCATACAGAGAGAAGAGTGACACAACAAAAGTGAGTTAAATAAACCTGAATAAGAGGGAGGACCAAAGTGGAAATCATGGGGGCAGTAGAGGGACAGGAAGAGAGTGCATGAGGAGTAAAGTGGGAGGAACAGAGAAGAAGAGGAGACGGCAAGGGAGGCGCTTAAAGACTCAGAGAAATGGTAAAGAAGAAAAGAAGGTGAAGAAAAAGAAGAATAAAGGGAGAGAGGGATGAACTGAGGAGCAGTGAAGTAGAAACGAGGAGAGGGAGAGGGAAAAGGGAGAGGTAGGAGGAAGCGCCGAGCGTGTCTCTGAGAGCGCCAGCAGGCGGCAGTTCATCATGTCTCCCTTCACAGAGACGTTTTCTTTTACACTTTAAATGATGATACTCATCAATCACTGGCTGACAGCTGCATCAAGCCAGCTGCAAACATGCAAAGGCCAGCAGTGTGAAACCTGCTGACGCCACCCATCGCTGCATACAGGAGGAATCAGTCAGCCACTCGGCCTCCGCCCAGGATTTATCTGCTCTCACAACACACCAGCTTGCTTTTCTCTCCGGCAAACCTTGAGTAAATACAATCCATTTTAACAAAAGTACCTCGCATGGCTTTGAGAAGTGACATGTAGGCTTACTTTCACTGAGCATGCAATCTGCAGAGGTTTTAATTAATACAGACATACATACATTAATAATATACAATAAATTATTATTGCTATTATTACGAATATAAATAATATCAATAATAATATATATATGTATGTATATGAAAATAATTAAGATTAGAAGCCACAAGTTTAACTACCATCTGTTCCATATTTATTTTATGTGTCTTTATTTCATTTTAGGAGCATGCAGTTAAGAGAAAGTTGGTGGGTTTTTGCAAACGAGACTGAAGTCAAGATATATTTGACCACTGACTGACTGGAAAAGGCATGAATCTGGACTGGAGCTCACTGGCTGGGCCTTTGCTTTATCAGAAAACTACAGTGGCAGGCTTTAACACCAGTGTCACAACACGTGGCTGCAGCTCTTGGGATAGTGCACGCTCACCATCAACCACAACAAGTCAGAGATCCTGGTTCTCAGTAGGATCTTTGGCAGAAATCCCTACTTGGATCAAGGTACCTACTGACAGACGTAATAATGTGAGAGATGGATGCATACGTTCAAACATTACAATGAGAAGTTACAAAGTTTTATTAAAATTAAAGCCGTGCTGGAGGTAATCAATTGAACATTTAAAAATGTGTTGTGTAATCCAACTGATTTTCCCATGAATGATTAGGAATATAAACATGGTTAATGTATCTGCAATTCATCTGCATTATGAATCTATCATTCACCAAGACAAAAGGCAGTCCTTGGTGTCAGAGGTTATCCATACACAGCTCATGCACACTACTGGTCTTAGATTACTCCCTTCAGCCATCCTTCACTTTCCCCTCCTCCTCCCTTTTATTTAGCGTTCTTAGTGACTGCTCATTTCTAGCACTCAGACAGAGGGGGGTTGAGCTGAACAGAGAAAAGCAGATGGATGCGAATTCAAAGTTTCCTGATCTTTAGCAGAAGTTATGGAGGGTTATCTTTGGCTGTATATCTGGGCCCTGGCAGCTCTCCCCTGGTGATGAAGGATTAAGCAGCACAGCTGTCTCTTCCCAGAATGATGCAGTGCAGTGCTCCCCGACACGACAGCATCACTTAATCTTAATGTCCGCTCCTCCAGCGCAGACGCACAGGACAAAGCCAATCAGCATCACATGCCACGGGGATGGACCCTGCTGCCTGGCCCGGGAGTCTCTCACCCTCGCAGGCCGATTAATCAACTTCAGACAGCCCAGTTCAATCCCGACCACAGCTCCCCCTGCTCTGATCTGCTCACTCTCTCCCTCTCTTTCTCACACACACATATACACACTAACTGTTGTGATGTATAGAGCAGGGGAAGGCTACCATGCAAGAACACTTATCAGATTGCAGCTCACATTCTGCATGTCTTTGTGTTACACTGAGAGAAAAAGGCAGTGAGCAAAGAGGGAGGGAGCAGAGAGTAGAGCAGGGGGGTGGGCTATTGAATACTTAGACCTTATTTCTGTCACAGACCACCTATTTGTTGTGAGATCCATGAGCTCCAATAAGGGCTTAAACAATAATGACTAATGCTCATTTGAACAAATGACTCTCTGGGAGGTCCTGAGCAAGGATTTAAACCCGATATGATACCAGAGCCTTTACAAGGAGACAACACACTCCCTTGCATTGCTGTCCTGACTTCTCATTGCACACGCTAGCTTAACAACCTGGAACCAGATCAGAGGACTGCATTAATGCATGTTGCACACACAGACAAACCATAGAAAATGGCTTACACTGCCCTGAAGAAAGGAAATCCTCAGAGAATCTGCTATGACATATCAAATGCAATTCATCAAGTCGACCAAAAATTGCAACCATGAAGACATCACCACCATGAAGACAGACAGGGAAATAATATGCATGGCAGAATGATGTTTGGAAAATACACCCAAGTGCATGTTTATGACGTCCTGTAGAGCCCTGGTTATGTGCAGATATAGAATATTAGCTCCATAAGTTATTCTCAATTGCAGTCAGTCTCATTACCCACGGGCATATCCCTGTTTCATGGAATGATGAAGAGTATTCCTGCTTCAAGTAGAATAGTGGGGTGTATACAACATTAACACATGCAGGACTCTCAGGCGTCCTCTCCGAAAGGCCACTATGATTTAGGAGAGCTAATTTAGAGCAATAAGCATTGAACACCATGAAAGCATCACTGTGCTTCTAGTATACAGTATGACCTTGAATAAGTAGTAAACCAACATAATGGGGTTCTTTATCTGAAGAATACTCTAATCTTTCTTTCACACAGTACCACTGTATCTATCTAATATATGTGTGCTTATATAGCACCTTAATAAAAGACATAAAAAGGGAGATGTTTACATTATTGTATCCGTTTCACCACTGAACTGCAATTCATAACAGAAAACCACTCTTAGCTTTGACAATAAAGACCTTTTATTGCAATAGAGTTCACGGTTATAAACAAAAGGAATTCATCTTATTAGTCAAGTGATGTTATGAAACAACTTCTGGTCAGATATACAGTGCAATCTGGGCTTGATTTCTTTATCCGTCATTTCCAATCTCTTCACAGTGCAGCCTCTTAATCTAATAAGTTATTCAGGAAATATGATATTCACCAGGCAGCAGTGGTCATTTACACATAGTTAAGTTGTTTCTACCAGGGTAATTGCTGTTGGCAACAACACAGCGTACCGCTCGGGCAGTTTGTGATGGCGTCTAAGAGTGATTTTGCAACATTATCGTCCAGGCTAGGGGGAGCATTCTGGCCAGAATGAGCGGAGCCCTTGGCAGATCCCAATCAGAGTGTTTCCATGCAGACCTCACTCTGTGAAACAGAGCAAAAACCACAACAAGACTTGGAAAAATAAATCTTTTTAAATATGGGACACTCCTCTGCCAAACTGGACATAGTACATTTTCGGTGCATTATTACAATTTCATGAACAGAGATACTTACTTGTGGATTGGGGGGAAAAAAAAGGGTACACATAGCAACAACATGATCGAGGATGTTGTGGTCTTTTCCATTACAAGGTTTGGGTGATGATCTACAGCGGGTCATGCAGATGAGAGAGTACAGGAAGACGGGTTGTAGTGAGCGTACCAGATGTCATTACCATTATCTTCTGACAACTGTGTTGGTCATGGACATTTCTAAGAAAGTCAGCCTGATTAAAACAGAGATAGAAATATCTATTTGATATTTATTTTGCCACGTTTCCTAATGCACAGCTTGTTGTTTCCTCTAACCTTTGTCCAGCATGTAATCGTACTATTGTTTTTCGTTATGTGGCTTACCAGTTGGCTCCAGCTGAGTTGCCTGAAAGTCCCCAAAAGCTACTAGGTGTTTGGTAAATGTGCTCCATTTCAGACTGCTTCTTTGTCAAGTTCATGTCATAAACAGATGAAGACAACTGGCAATTGCTCAATAATTTGGCAGCAAAATATTTTAATAGCAGAGAGACATTAAGTCAATAAAACTGGCAGTAAAGTACATCTCTATAAACCACATATACATAGACACTGATACATAGATATACACTAGGTAGGTCTGTAGCCATGTTTGTGTGCCACGAAAAATATTAAAACAGGTGTCTGCTTTGTCCACAATTCCAAACATCCCAGTTTACTTGCACTTGAGTGCTCATGGAGAATATGAACCACATACTGCACCCACGATATAGTGCAGATAATATAAGCTGCTGCCTAAATATTACAGCGCCATTACACTGTTATAGATTTCGACATGTAGTGTGAAACCATCAATGGTCTTCTAATGATATGATGATACAGCCAGGACATAGTTCCATTAATTCATCATTCTATATTCTCCTCCACAGCTTCCAGAGACCCTGCTAATACAGACATCATCTCCTGTCCCACGCACATAAAAAGGCCTGTCAGAACCACAGCGTTATTAATTAGCACTTCTCCGAGGTGAAATTCAATCAATTGCAGGCCCTCTGATAGCTTTTTAGCAGGTTATGCAAATCGAATGTGACCAAGCCCTGTCGCTGCCATGGCGGCCGCCGAGGAGAAAACCTAGCTGCACTGCACAGTCACCCCTCAGACTCCTCACCTCCTCCTCCTTCTTCTCCTCTTCTTGCTCCTGTCACGGTGCTAACACATTCATTACTTTAACATTTGAGCTCTCCTACCTCTGATAGCATCAGGGAGGGTGAGAAAGAGAAAGGGATAGAAGGAGAAAGGGGGGTCTTAATGTTCATTTAATTAGAATTAGACATATGGCGTATGGAGCAGAGAGGGTGACAGACCCTGCAATGACTCACCTGAAGGGAATGGAGAGGCAGCACTCAGAGACCATGAGATCATACGAGTACAATAATAGATGGACAGACATATTTGATCTGAGTGGGTTGACTACAGCTACATGCTTTGAATTAGTATGGATTTCTGTATCATAACAGGTTTACTTAAGTCAATTTAATACTAAAGCACCTACATAGCCATAATACATTACTGTTATATAGTCTAGCATGGGCTGTGATATAGCTTCTATAGTTGTATAGCAATAATACTTGATTCCTAAGAATTCTTTTTCTACAAGTTATACAAAAAATATCATGTACACTTGTTTTAAATGTTGTGCCGAGACAAAAAGATACAAAAAGAATCTCATGGTTCTTCTTTGATAATGAAGACAAACTTAAGCTTTGGCTATTGTACAGTCATACATCACTGCAAATGCACACTTACATTAAAACATGTGAGGATGAGGACATCTAATGGCTCCAAAATCTCTCCTAGGAACCCATGCATTTTTCATGTCACCGTAAAAGGACTGTCTGTGGCAAAGCTAACGGCGTCGGACGCTAATTGATCTGCGCCTTTAATGTGTGTGAAACAAGGGAGTGCCGAGCAATGCTGCAAAACTGTCATCTCAGCCTTTTTCCTCTAATGTAGCCATAAATCCTGTAGCCGTCGCCCCCTCAGTCAGATGTTTTCATTACTACCATATCAGTTTTATTGAAATTACTGACATCTGCATGTTTCAATAATTGTAGGTCTTGCAAAGCTGTTGTAGCAATTTTAAAAGGGGGAGGCCCCACTCTGCATTCTGGATCAATTTTCTGCTCTCAAGGGACAAGAGAGGGAATGTGGTATTGGAAAAGTCACAGAGGCCCTGATAGATTTTGTGGTTACCCCGTGACAGAGACAAACAGTTTAATCCGGTGTAAATCGGCAGGCGCAGTGTGAGATTGTTTTATACAGAGATGTAAATTGCATTGTCAAAATCAGTCATCTTCCAGGTATGGGGCTTAACAGGAGCCACTTTAGAATGGGAAAGACAAACGCTTATCTCACTCCGCAAACCCTGGGGGGGAGGCACGGAGCCACCTGGAGCTAGCTCTCTCTTTGTGAGGACAAAACACCGTCAAATGAGAGGAAGCACAAATACCTGCTGAATAAGGTGTTTGGGATTTATCAAAGCTGAAAACTATGACACAAATTTGTACATGTAGCCGGCTGCACTGTAGGTTCTTATCATTTCACTGTAATGGGATCCCGGTGCAGCGCAAAACAAACAACACCGCAACCTAATATAATAGACAGTATGAGACTGGGAGGTTACAGCGCCGAGGTAATGCATGTATTCCTCCTGTTTGAATTATCTATGGTCTATCTATGCATAATGCATACTGGGATGGTTCCCATTATTATGGCGTAGCCAGGCAAATGAAATATCTCTGGAGTTTTCTCGGCGACACAGTCCACTAAATCAATGCAGCATTTTGATAAAGCTGTGTGTCTAGATAATAAGTCAGCAATAACTACTTGCAATCATTTCATTAGGTACAGTATGGATGATACAGTTAGGGAAATGAGAAAAAGAGGGTTGAGTCTCTAATGTGGAAAGTGCTGGCTCTGTGCCTGTGTGTGTGTGTGTGTGTGTGTGTGTGTGTGTGTGTGTGTGTGTGTGTGGGTGTGGGTGTGTGAACAGTGGATATGTGGACTGTGACTGCATTGGGTCTGTACTGCTTTACTTGTGAGTGAGTTTAGGCCTGTGTGCGTGTGTATGTTCCTGCATGACGCACAAGCGTGTGTGTGTGTGTGTGTGTGTGTGTGTGTGTGTGTGTGTGTGTGCGCGTGTTTGGTGTGACTGGGACTAGACTGATGAGGCTTTAGTATATCTGTCAAGCACAGTTTGGGGATTGGAGGAGTAGGCGTGCAGGAGCCAGTGGCCATACATCTCTATTACACTAGATGGTCACCACAGTGGCCAGCTGTTTATTCTCATTAGCGCACACGTTGGCCGTCCAAACCAACTCTCTACAGCCTTGCACAAAGCCAAGTCCATTGTGGTCCAGTTTATACCAGTCCAAAATAGATGTAGTCACATTCGAAGTGTGTTGTTCTTTTACTGTTTAGTCAATGCGTATTTTAACAGTCAGTATATTGGAAAAACCTGCACTGCAAAGGCAGACAAAAATATCCCCAACAAAAGGCACACAGAGCAGAAAGTATATCAGCAAAAATCAATATTGATGATCAATTCTACCTTACAGCCACTCAATAATTTCTCCCATATTTCCCCATCCTGCTTGGTGAAGAACCACATGTTTTGGATATAATTTCCATTTTCTATATTACAATAGTTGTCCGTCGTGTGCTGAAAATGCAGCCGTGTGACAGTGAGGCAGAAGTATTAGCAGGCTCTCTTGGTGTGGGATGTGAGAGAAAAGGCTGCTTTTTCATAGCAGTGCACAGACAAGGCTGCAGTGAGAAAAGCTAATGGCTATGATTAATGACAAAGGGCCAGAGGAGAGCCGGGACACAGACGCTACATATATCATCCTCTCCCATCAGTCAGTGCACCTCCCAGGACCCTCTCGGCAGAGGGGGGAAGAGAGGAGAAGGAGGAGGAGGAGGGGAGGTGGAAGTGAGAGTGAGAGAGGGAGAAACAGAGAAGGAGGAGAGAGAGAGAGAGAGAGTTATCTACTCACAGTCCTTTACACACAGGAATTGCTTCTCTCTTTCTTCTTGGGGAAAGTGAAAAAAACAAGTGACAAAGAGGTGATAAGGTGAACAAGAAAATGGCGTGTAAAATAACTGGGAGATATTCTGTGAGAGAGGAAGAGAGAGGGGGAAAGGGAGGGAGCAGTCTGTGATCGTTCCTGATTTCAAGCAACTTGACTCTTCGCATGCCGAAGCCACATTTCCAAGGTCTTATCTGCCATATGGTCTACCCTGTTTAGATGATTTATTAGGTGAGGAAAAGCGCACTGATAAATTTTACTATGTTTCCCTGCATAGGCAACCCGTGGTGTCAATAACAAAACTCAGACGTCTATAATGAAAACTTTTAGTACCGAAAGGGTAACCATCTATTTATGAGTCACTATAATATTACACCGGCAAAAAGAAATTATCTGTGCTTCTCACGCACTCTACAAAAAAAAGGCCTGAATTGGAGCAGGGGGGAGAGCACAGATCATATCCATATGTCAGCAGCTCCCAAGCGCCCTGCATTTAACATGGCGCGGGTGTATTTCTGCTTAATTGAAGCATTCAGCTGTTTACAGCTCACACAAAAACAGCAAGGGTTTATTTATGGCCAATTATAGAGTAGTGTTTTGAGTGAAGGAGGCCCATTATGGATTCCAGCCCTTTTGATTCTAATTAGTCACTGCGTTCAGGTTTTTGGTTTACATGCCTGATTTACTGGGGGGTAGGCAGTGGGGGTGAGAATTAATTTCCTATTAAACAACATATGCTCCTTACTAAATCAGACAAAAGCTTGCTGAGAAACAAGACATGAAAATAAAAAGTGTAGAACATCCTGCTCGATTGGTGCAGTGTTTACCTCTCAGCTCTCCTTTTTATGCACAGATATTAGGAAATAAAAAGACAGGGTACATAAACAACAAAAGCCTGGCTCTTCTGTGCTGATCTAACTTAGGTTTATTGTGAGTATAATTAAATCATTTTATGTCAGTCTCTTATATCTTGAAGTCATGGGAAAGTTTTGGTTGTAGGGCTTATAGAATATAATATCATAATAAGGCTATAAGAGAAATAATAGCTCATAATAAGATGATTGACAACTTTAAACTTGTTTCAAAGCTTGTTAGGCAAGATATTACAAAGAAAGATGTATCAACTCCTGTTACATGACTAACTACACCAAAGAGATACAATAAATATGCGTTGTAAGTAACTTAAAAAAACGAGTATTATTTTATGACAAGTTTTTGACTCAATGGTTTTCTTTTCACTGTCCTTGCCTTATAAACTGATGACATGTGTAAGCTATTCATTACGTGAAAGCGGTTTGCCAAACATGTGCCAACAGCTTCCCAACAATGAACTGTTAATTTGCAACTAAATGGGAGTCCAGAGCGCATTTGAGATTTCATTTGCAAACCAAAGCTGGCCCTTTGAAGTACAAATATCCTACATTTAACAAGTTAGAGTCACAAAGGTCACAGAGGACAAAAGCACTGATTCACAGAATCAAAGTCAATATGTTACTAAAATCCTTAAACAGCCACCAGTTTTCATAAGAAAACAATCACCCACAGTAAGGGGAGTGAAATATAATGGCATGGCACGAACATAAAATTGTATCTAAAATCTAATTACTAGGAAAAGAACATAATAAAAATAATTGATGCATAAGATTTAATGTTGTTCTCTTGTTTTATGATGAATGGATAACCAGCACTGTTCTACTTTGTTCCCCTCTTAAAGCTTTTTGACTTATTTATGGTGACTGTGTGTAGCAATTAATATTGCACAGGCTGCATTGTCATTTTTCAAGCCATTTCCCAGGAAATGTTCTACACCCCGTAATGGCCCCTCTAACACTGTAGCTGTCATGTCCTGGACAGCTGCATTTTTACAAGACAAACTCAGACACGTCACACTCATCTCTCTGTGGACTAACTTGCTGCTCATTGCCACACAATAAACACACACACATACACGGATCCACACAGAGGCCAAGGCCAGCAGCTGTTAATAGCTGCATGGAAAACTTTGATTAATATTTCACCCCTTGTTGCAGGGCTGCTGAGCGAGTGTCACCTTCCAAACAGTGTCCCATGAAACCTTTTCTTTCAGGGACCCCGCTCTGCCAGGTGGAGATGATAAATCTGTTAGAACGATCCCCCAAAACCTCATCAGGCTAATTACGGTGTAGCCATGCAGCTCTGATGCATGTCTACGTCTGTGCCTCTGTGCACACATGTTTAGGTGTAGGTTTGGACTGTAGCCAGGTTACCAGTGCAAGAGCATGCTATGTAAAGAAATTGAGTCCTCAGCTTTCAAATTAGCTAGCTCTTGAGCAGAATTTAAATCACTTCCCTCATGTTCATTCTCAGCCTCCAACCTTTGACTCAGATTCAGCAGGCCATACTTGGTCCATCTCAGGGGAGGGAGTTTGGCTGTGATACATAACAAACACAGGCATAAAAGGTGTGAAAACAAACTTGGCTGACACACCTGGATGTAAACAGTTCTGTTCCGCTGAGAGTGTTTTTTTCCCCCCACTGTCATTAAATTGGAGGGGCAAGGTGACAAAAAACCAACAATCATGTACTGTTTCACAACTGCAAAATGCTGACAACAAATGTGACAACATCATTAAGTCGAAACACAGACTGTGTATACAATGGTTTCAGTGTTTAGTTGAGAATGAAAAAAATATGTTTACACAAAAAGGAGATGTATGACACATCTTGGATGTGTTTCACACGGAATAAATCAACCGAATGAAAAAGAAATGGAAAATGAACTTGCATTAAGATTCAAGCAAAAAAAAAAATAATAATATTTAGGGTTCATTTAATAGACATACAGGAAATAATAATACATACAGGAAAACTGAAAGGGGTTAAACCTGTCTATATTATTATTACTATTATTATTACATTTTTATACAGCTACTTAAAATACAAGGTAATAATTTGTTATCAATAATAACCTGTTTGCCTCCATCTGCTCCCACCGACTGAATGTGACAACAGCACCAATAATACCACAAAGACATGTGTATGAGAGAAATATGAGCATATTTGTGTCATCCCACACCTCAGCGTGTATACTGCCGAATAGCACCGCTTCTCTGTCAGCTGTTGTCTTTTGTTTCCACACACCTCACACTGGTTGCAGCACCTGTCTTTCCCATTCCTCTGTGAAGACTGTGTAGAAGGATAGAGGATAGAGAAGGTGTGTGTCACCTGGGGTCCTCTGACTGAGATAGGCTGTCATGCCCATCACTGCCCCAGCAGGCCCGCCAATCACACACAGGCAGGCTCACGCTGAGACAAGGCCAGAGAAAACAAGCAAACAAGACAACAATCGACAACAATCTTTAAACACGCTTGTCATTCTCCTCTGAGAGATTTCCATTTCAGCTACTTAAGCGGCACATAAAAACACAACAGCCATCGCCAACAATCTCTAAACATAACTCTGGTGTTCTCCCTCCTCAGAGAGATTACAGATTTCCAGCCATTTAGTAGAAAATGAGAAGCATCTGCAGATTGAGGGGATTGGCACAGCACGCGCTGGCGTGTCGCAGCCTGACTGGGTTGAGCGCGGTGTGGCGTGTCATTTTTGGGCGCGCTGTTGCTCAACATCAAGAGAAATCGATGGCGTCTCCACAGGGGCAGGGAGGCCTGTGGAATAGAGGAGCTTCTCAGGTCTGTTTGAACTCATTTTCTTTTCTGGGCGGTTGCCCCCTCGCTCAGCCCCCTAAGGCATCCCTGACAGCTTGACACATTGACAGCTGCCGCTGAATGACAACTGATTTGTACAAATTTCAAGCCTTATAAATCTACCTGTCACAACAAGAGCATAAAAGAGCTCGGACCCAGCAGGTAATTCGGAAGTGGTGGGGGAAGAAGAAAAAAGGCCTGCTTCCTCCTCCTCCTCACCCTCATCCTCTTCCTCACACCTGACAGCCCAGTCTGAGAGGGAGAAAGAAAAAGATAGGAGAGCGAGAGTAAAAAAAAGACAATATGGCTCTTTTTTCCTTTCCTGCCTGTATACCATCATCCTTTCCTCAGGTCCACTTTGAATAAGAACTGGTGAGACCATTTTCTTGTCAACAGGCGACCAATCATCTCATTTAGAGATTATAAAGAGTGGAATGAAAATGGAAAAGTGCAATTTTGTTTTACACCAACATTAAAGCTGCGCCACCTGCTACTCACAGGATTATCACATCGGCCTGCTTCTCAAGGCTGTCACTGGGTAAATGAGAAAGCTCTTTTTACGGTATTTAAACAATATCCAATACTGCACTGCTGTAGTGCCCCTACTGCCCCACCCCCGCCTTTCATCTGTTCGTAATGGCAGACCTGGCGGGCAAGGCCTATAGCTGCAATAAATCCTCGTCAGGAGTATATCTTATAGCTAGATATAAACTATGAGAGACGGGGGCAGAAGAAAATCAATAGAAGTGACAAAGAGAGAAAAGGGTTTATAATTCTAAATGAGTTGTCTTTCTCATTTTTACAGGGATGATGGCGTGTCTGTCCTGGCCAGCAACAGCAATTTACCACCAATTCCTTACAAGTGTAAACATAAATGTGATGCCTCCTCTTCTGTAAATGTACCTGTTCCATTGTTAACCCATTCTTTCAATTCATATGGCTATTATAGCTGCTACGGCCCCCACGCACCCATGCTTTCTGTAAACAGGTCATTAAGAGAAAACACAGTGGTCTAACACTACAAACACGCTCATCTCTACCTGTGTTTGGCTTCACTTTAAAAAAAGGAACAATGAGAAGCAGATCAGGTGATAACAGCAAAGAGGTCATCCAGTCTCTCCGTTACAACTCATCCATGCTGGGCTCAGCATGCTCCCACTGTTAAACAGGAGTCACATAGCTGACCGATGACACTTCTTGGGCTTGTTTACCGCTAGTTGTGGGATTGCTATAGGCAATGACTGGGACCAGACTGAATCTGCAGAGCAGGCTGTTTTATGTGAAACTGCACTGTTTGCATGCAATCTGACACTTGGTAATATGTGTTTTGTAGACGGGCATGAGTCATTAAATTAAGATTGACTGCCGCAATTATTAGAAAGTCAGCGTAGTACAGCAGAGAGTAGATGCACATTTTTGTTGGCTCATGAATGGCTCTCAGAGTGGCTGTATGAACTCAGCTTCTGTGGGGAAGACCACAACTCCATGCTTTCCTAAACTGACTGACTTACCTTTTCAACACTGTAGAACCGCCGGCTAAACCGCCCCTATTTGCAAGTAGGCAAAACACTCTAATCCTCCATTTGTGTGTATTCATCCCTGTACTAAATGTGCCCTTCCGCACTCTAACCCTCAAAGACCCTTCTCTTCATGCAGCCACCACCCTGCTGTTTGATTAAGACTTAGCCCACTGCTTTATCCCTGGACAGGACCCCGGCTGGGCCAAAAAGCACGAGTTAAGCAAAGGGATTATCAGTGCCACTCCCATCGAGGCAGTCAAACTGTCACACAGATCAAAGCGGTTCCCAGCTGACCCTCAGTCATTTAAAGCAGGTGTCCTCACATACTCTAATGCCGGGACAAGTGCACGAACTCAGCTATTGAAAAAAGGTACGGCAGGATCGTTTGCCTGCCATAATTGGAATCACTGCTGTACATCATCTGAGGATTTGTTTCTAGTAAGTCATGTTGAAAGTGCAATGTGGAAAGCTGAATAGGAGTGTCATCTATCCCTCATTAAACACTTGTACATGTATCAGCAGGACATGTAATCTATGTGTGTTGCATTAAATCATTTAAATTCTTTTCAATATCAAATATATCACCAGTCTATAACAATAATTCTTTTAAACCTAACATCAACTATTTGTAATTATTACTATAATCAGTAATTATTTGTAAAACAATGAGAATCTTTCCGAAATGTCGACAACTGGATAATGCTTAACATTCATTGTGCAATTCATGTTATCACAGTGTTAAACCAGTAAATAGTGGGCTTTATTAGTTGTTGATGGCATTATCACCTTTAAATGTACACCAAATATGTAGAATTCACTTCAATATACAATGGAAAAAATGTAAAATGAATGCTGTAATATGTTTTTGACAGCTGTTATTTACCCAAAACAAAAACAGCAACAGAGCAATAGTCAGATGTTTTTACTGTGAGATCACAGTTGATGACAAGAGTCCTGTTATGTCTTGATAATTTGGGAACATTGGCATGACAAGCATCAGTGCCATAAATAAGTGAACACAGACTCTGGTGTGACACCGCTCCAGCGGGCGGGAAGACAGCCTAAAACTCAACATGTCCCTCAAGACCTCCCAAATAACGCTGGTGCAAAATCACTTCCCCTCAGCGCCCCAGAACAACAGAGGAAGCTAAGGGGTGGGGAAGAAGGAGAGAGCAACAAAGAAATTAAGAGCAAATGAGATAAAGAAAGATTGATAAAAAAAAGATAACCGAAAAGATGAAAAGACAGGGCCCAATAGTCACACAATCATTAAAAGGCACTGAATGGTTCTTATTATGGCATCTGAAGCCCAGCTGGCCTTGGATTCAGCAGGTCGGCTGCAGTTCAGCTGAGGGTCTTGTGATCCGGGGTGGGGGAGGGACTTGGCTGGAGCAGGAGAAGTTGGGACCAAGGGGCTTGGTAGGGCAAAGGGATGACGGATGGGCCTAGGGGTGAATGCCAAAACCATAAATCCAACCTCAGCCTGACCCCGAGTTCCTATAAAGTTTATTTACATTTTCACATTGCGTCCACCTCTAAAACGTCTATGTTTAGACATTTCAAAGCAGCATGACGCGGCCATCTATCTTGCCACCAAGCTCTCATAGAGGACAGGGAGCTGGGACCAGTTTATCCCACCCAGACCCGACTGTCTGCTCATATCCTCCCCTGTTCAAGGATCAGTCAAAGGATATTTTATTAATTGCATGTTTGTAAAGGGAGTTTCTATTTATATTATTCGGCAGTTGCCTTTACAGCTTGCCTGCTGAACTGTGAGTACACTTTGAGGCATTTAGGGACTTTTAACCTTCTTCATATTGTGTTTGATATCTTTTCCACATTTATTCCCAGACTCATTTACTAATGTTTATTGCATTGATTTAAGCCTTCATTTAAAGATTCAGTTAGATCAACTGGAAGACATTGGCAGTAAAGTACTAACCACAGTATCACATTTCCTACTGCGGGGTGTCATGGGGATCATGTCTATTTACACTTCAATTCCTTTAATGATTTTCATTCAGAAATCCTTTCAGTGTTTACTCTCATCAGTCCTGACTAGAATGATTTCTGGCAACTTTGAACACAAAACTACTCAACTGTAATTAGCAGTAGCAAGAATTCACTGTTTTACTGCCAAAACACTAAACAAAACAAAAAAAACCTTACCACGCCAAAAGGAGCTCATATGCTTTTAACTCTTTTCTTCTGTTTGTGAAAAGCGAGATAAATAAATAACTAAAAAGGCAACATCCTGCCGTTTCACTTTCCTGCAGCCCCCATACACTGCTCTTTTTGATTTGGGCGCCTGTTGAGAAACCTTGTTTGGACAGCCATGGGGTGGAGCTGCCAGGCTTACAAGTCTGCCACAGAACACAGGCGCAAACAGGGCAGCCCGCAGGGGTCCTCTCATCGGCAGAGGGAGGGGATTCTACCACCTTAGCGGGTGAGAAAGGCACAGTATTATTACACCCCATCAAGGAAACTCCAGCTGACAATAAATCCCTGAGTGCTTTACAGTGCAGACAGTGAGCATGGAAGAGTGCCACTGAGAGCGAGGGGAGACAAGGAGATGAGGGGAGGGAAAGGGGAAGAGGACTATCCCTCAAAAGGCCATAAAGCCTTCAGGCTGTCATTCAGGGCAAGAGCCATGGCAACGGAACGTGTTTGGAAATTCCTTTTTAACTAAAAGATTTTCAGAGCACAGTTGATCGGTCACAGTTATTACATTCCTTTTAAGGCTGATAAATGTCTGATTTCACGAGGCAATTAGAAATAAAAGGACTCTGTTACATGTATTTGTTTTTCACAAGCTCCAGTGAATGCTTTCTGTCTTGTGTGACAGTGTGTGCACAATACTAATTTTATTACCAATAATTTCATTCTACTTTAAAAAAAAAAAAAAAAAAAAATACACAGATCACACAGTGGAAAACAATGTACGGGGCAGTTGGCTGAAGCCAAAACAATTACTCGAAGAGTATCCTGTCAGAAAAATCTGCCAAGAGCTAAAAGAAAACTACACATATAAAATAATCACTGATGATTCTGGGCTAGTTCTGTGGTGGAGACAGTGCTGTATGGCCTTGTGTGAGAAAACAGGGAACATGCCTAAGTTATTACTGCAGGAAGGCAATCTGTCAAAGCCAGGCTGTTCTGGCATAGCCAATACCACTGGTGAGATCAGAGAGTCAGATTCTGCTTGCAATTACTGCTAAAGGACCTTGGATGCAGGCAGCCTGCTATCAATTATTTCCCTGGCCCTAGACACTTGGAGCTGTCAAAGCCCTACTGTCTTCTGTTTTGTAACAGAGGGCCCTCTGAGGCTCGGACGAAGCCTAGCCTCTCTCCGACAGCAAGGGAAGATAGTTTGTGTCATTAAGTGGCGCTATTATGGATTCACACACACGTCAGAGTATGTTTTTCTCCTACTTTTCTTGCTCTTTCCAATCTGTTACTGTACTACACCACGCCGTCTTTGCCTGTGTCTGTTTCTCTCTCTCACTCACCCCATGATGAGTGGATTAAAACTAAAAAGAGACCATGAAGAGAAGTGTTCTGGCTGACAGCTCTGACCTGGGTATTTATGGTGAGGCTGTCTGATATTCACCCTGGGAACTTTGTGTGCACTGCACACGGCCGCTCAGAGGGTACAGAGATCCCCTGTGCCCAGCTGACCATGTGCTTCTAACTGGTACTCTGACCAAACTGTGTCTGAAAAAATTTGCAACTCCACCACAAAAAAAATACACAAATAAATGTGTTTATTTCACATTATATTACAAAATTAAATATAATATGCTTATTTCCCTTGTCTCAATTTCAAATTACCCCTAAATTATAATGATGAGGCAATTTAGCAATAGCCTAATGTGATTTAAATTTAATTTACATATGCACCATTGAGCCACTTATCTGGCTGCATGTTGTTGCATCCTTCCTTCCTTGTGGAATAAAGGATAGACAGGGATAGATTAATCATTTTTCCACAGGATGACATTACTTTGGCCCACTCAGTCCTGAGCGGTCCCCCAGGGCAAGCCCCTGGATCATCCAGGACCAGAGCTTTGGCACAAAACGACAGATTCCCCCCCATAGCCCCTGCCAAGTTCCAGGACCTTATCACTGAAAATTACATTCTTATGGTAAACAAATGTGCTCTAAAGCAATACTGCAGTTGCCAGTTGCATGAAACTGTCAGGGAAGGGAGGAAAGGTCATTTGCTGTGTGGGTTTCAGCAAGTAAAATATGGCACGTACAGTGTGTGTGTGTGTGTGTGTGTGTGTGTGTGTGTACGCTTATGGGTGGGTGTGTAAGTGTACGCACGTGCACCTAGCTGGAAGAATTGGGGTTCAAGGGATGATAGCAAGGTTATTGTCATCTAAGCTCCTCAAGGTCAGTTGCCATTATCAGCACAGGTATTATCTCTTCACACAGACAGCTAATGTACTGCAGCTTTGTCCTTGAAACGAAAGGCGGTCAAGACATGGTCAAGCCATTTTTTATTTGCTTTACTTTGATGAAATTGGACTGATGACTTTTACATGTGTACGCTAGTTTGAAACAAAAAAACTTGGTCATATGAATCATCTGTATGTCCCAAGTTAAACCAGAGGGACATTGATAGCATAAGAAAAGAATTCTAATGTGTTGGCTAAATGTTAATATGTTACCAGCCTTTGACATACAATACAAATGAAAAATTGTCTAGCCCAACAAGATGATTAACAGCTTAAACAGATGATCAGCTCCATTGTTTCCCTCATCTTTGTTAATGAGACAATGAAAATGTATAGCACAGCAAAGTGATATGCCCCACTTCACTTATCAAAGTCTCTTTACCTACTCTCAAAAAAACTCTGTATATATTTAAATTAAATGAGCTGAATCAAGTCTTTCTACAGTATATCCAGACAAATCTTCAGTCAATTTCATTATCCTTTTGGAATAAGATGCCAAAAACCACAACAATACCAACAATTGATGTTGACTAAACTATGAGAGAGGAGTGTCAGTCAAACTCAGGTAGCTATTTACATCATCCAGGGGAATTTTGACAAACACGGAACAGCTGAGAGGATTAAATTCCGCCTCCTTGATTGATACCAGATATTTGTTTTCGTAGGGAAATTAACCTTTTGCTTTTAAGCCAGTAAGTTCCCTTATCTCTCTATTCTTCAGTAGGTTTAGTCATGCACGGAGAAGGTGCTCAGAACTTTCCAAATACACTCAGAGAGATTGGGAGGAACTCACTCTGTCACAACCTTTTGTGAAGGGTTTACAGCTTAAAACCGTTGCCCTATACACCGGTGACCCCTTTTCCCCTCCGACTCAAAAGTTTCTCCAAACATCAAACTTGGGATTATCTTTTGATTTCCTTTTAGGTGAAAAGAGTTCTTAAGTCCACAGCTGTGGGATCTGACAGACAAAGGGGGAGGAGGAGAGACTGTTAAGTCACCATATTTATAATGACTGGGTTACCTCTCCTGTCAGAACCTTTTTTCTTCCACATGCTAATTGGCAATATCTTCCACACTCCTCCAAACCTCCTTCATCACCCCCCCAATACGCCCCTTTTTTAACCCGCTTTCCCTTTTCACTTTCCTCTTCCCCTCCCTTTCTCTGCTTACCCCCATACAGAACCCCTCTCCCTGGCTTGAGGCTGTCCCTCTCCAGGGGGAAGCAAGGTCTGTCAAATCAAGTCGAAAGCCTATTAGCATGCTAATCCACAATAAAAGCTCCAGATCTCCTGGGCTATATTTGTCACATCCCCTAGGTCCAATCAGACATATAAGGAGGTGTTGATAACTTATACCAAATTTAACTGATTTGCTTTAATGCTAGACTCTGCATATAAGCTTGTGGTGATCAGACACACAACAAATCCTCCTCAAATGCTCAGAGGAAATAAATTAGTAGTGTACTGTGCGTGTCAGTTGAAAATTATTATTGCTGGAAATACAGTGACATTCATGGAAGGCCTACGGAAAGAGAGAAGGGTCAAATGAAGCCAAGAGGAGACATCATGATTCTTATGCAGACTCAGAGCCCCGGAAGGGAGGGTGCTCTTTATTGACAGCACCAGTCTTGTATCTACGCTGAAGGCCGTAACTACATCCACATCTGTAGCTCTATAAATCCTAAACATGGCCAGCTTTACTGGCATCAAGAGCCGTGGAAAAAAAGTGGTTGGACACAAAACTTTAAAAACAGTTGCTATTCAGTGGAACTGCATGAGACATGCAATTATGTGATTTGGGCTATATCATTCAGCTTACATCTACAAACCCTGACATGAGCATAAAACCCAGTACTTATTAATCCATGTATGTCAACTGAATTATGATTACAATTATTAATTCAAGTCAAAAATAAATACTAGATATGCAGTACATTATCAGTGCCAATATTTGTGACAACAATTTTTTTTTTCACCGTTTTTCTTCCAAAGCCAGTGCATCATCTTCTCAAATGATAAACATTTCATGCATCCCAATTCATCATCTATTTTCTGAAACACTGACACAGATATGATGAGAAACTATAACGCAATGTGTCTGGCAGCGACATTAACTTTCAAAAAAACTTCTCCTGTTTCTCAGAGAGCGCCAGGCATGGCTTGCACATAGAGAGATCAGAGAACATGGCTGCTGTGGTTCGCCTGCTACCATCAATCAGACCCCAAATGGCTTCCCTGACACCACCGCTACTCATTTTCCAGCGTGCCTTATGTGGCCACCATCTTGAAAAGAGCAGTAGGGAAAAATTTGGTGAGGAGGAAGGGGGGTGATTATTGAAGAACGGGGCAGGGAAAGTCACTGCCAAATATTCTCCTAACAATAGGTTTCCAAACACGTCATATGGAGAGGTGGGCTGTAGATGTAGTCCAGATGCACACCAGCAGTGAGTGAGTTCTCTTGTCAATATTGTATGTTTGAAATTTCTGACACACGCTCACCCCTACCTTACCCCTCCATCGTTAATGCCGTCCTCCCTCTTCACACTCCTCTCCATATCTTCACTCGTCTCTCCTTTCTCCCCCCTCCCTTACCTTCCGCGTGCAGAGGCCAGAGTCAAATTTACAACAACTGTCAAAGTCAGGGATGACAGATAAATTAATCTTCTCTTCATGAGTTTACATCCCAGGCATCTGGGCTGCTGATCTGGCCTCTAACAAGCGCAGGGTCTCAGCGAGCTGTCTTTTAAAGATGATGTTTTCATGGCTAGAGATGAATTACCCTGTCACGAGAATCTATTTATACAGCAGTTAGAGGGTGGGGCTCTGGATGCAGGACAGCGTGATTTCATGGGTTAAGGTCCCCTTGAAGCATCTCTTAAATCTGGTTCTGTCAGACACATATCAGCACTAGGCCCATTTTTGGAGTAGTTTTGGTTATAGATTTTCTTCACATATGTAGACCTATTGTCTTCATCAGACTGGTCTGCTATCCATAGTTTCTGGCTGGCTCGCCCTTCCTCACTACATAGATCCAAAAGTTAACTTCTCTTTGATAGGGGCTCTGTTAGGGAAATTACATTACTGTTGAGTGTAAAAGCATATAGAGCAAATGTAAATTCACATTCATCATCCCAAAGTCAGGGAGGAGATGGGGTACGGGGATTGGAGCCCATTATCCAACTCAAACAAATCCAGTGGTTGTAAATGCTCTGAGTCCCAGAGCCACTAACGGAGCCTTAACTGACAGACCGGTATATTTTGACAAGGCATAAGAGTTTTTTTTATTTACTGGTTACATTCATAGGGTACATTTTTAGGGGCCTATTTTAGTTATCAACATAAAAGCATCAGTACTGGGAATGCAGGGCAGTACAAGAAAAGAGTGCTAATTTATCTTTTTGTATATACATCCCAGTCAACATATATTCTTTCTTTTTAAAAACCTAAAAGTCAGTCAAAATATTTACTTTCAGTTTATATCAGTGTGCAGAGTCCTTTTTCAGTCTATTCCTCTCGAGGATGCTACCGTTAAATTCACACATTCAAATAGCCGGAACCAGCTAGCCACTTGTAGCCCGGAGACACCTGGAGTCACGGCAGTCCAATCATCTACGTTCCTTTTTGACTAATACTAACCTTTTTTGTGCACATTGTAATAACTCAGTTGTCACAATGTGGACATTTTACACATCATGCAAAAACTTTAATTAAGTTTAATCAACCTGCCATACACAAGTGAAACACTGACCACGTCCACACTATGGCCATACTAATGCATCTATTCTTTTTCATTTTGATCTTCAATCCACACCAAGAAAATTAACCTTTACCAAAACAGTGCTATAGGCCTTAACACATATGGGTGTTGTGGCGTCCACACAGCCAATTCACAAAATACAGTTTTTATTGCAGTTCCATGGTTGGCCACAAGGACATTTTTTTTTTTTCCATAATTTGTTCTCTACGTAGTACATCTACTGTACCTCAATGTCTTCCCTAGTCAGTGACAGGTCAACTTCTTCTCTGATCTTCTACAGTAGGTGTCACATTGAATGAGGACAGACTCTCTGTTGTGATGAATAGAGTCCCACAATTAGAAAGCAAAAAGGATTGTGTCCTCAGGGAATCAAGCAGTAGGAAATGATAATGCATATTGTCTACAAGATGCAAAGCTCAACGGTTTCTGTTCTTGTACAGCACTGAGGTGTTTGGTATTGGTGCTAAAATTGTCACATGACCCACATTACCTAAAGCAGGTTAGCAGTGTGTGTATATAGATCATGGAACTAGAGTTACAAATGTGTAACTCGTTCCTGAAAATGCTGATGACTTTCCTGTTTCAGTCTCTCTCTCTGCCTCTCCCTCCCCCTCTCATTCTCTCACTCTCTCTCATTCATCTTAAAATGGATTGCTCTGTCACCTGGACTAACACTTTACTGAGAGCAGCCATCAATACTTTTTGTCAAAAACTGCAGGCCATGCTAGACATGTCATCAATCACCATTTACATAAAACAAAGAGCTTTCTATGACTGCCAGTCAGAGGCAGGGCTGCTCTGACTTTGCTGAAGATAAAAGGAGCTGTTTCATAGCTCCATAGAGACACTGACTGCACTACAGGCCTACATGTGTTGTCAATCTCAAACCAATCGCTATTGGTTTGCAAATAGCAAGCAATAAATCAATGAACCAGAGCTATTTGATCTCACCCTTAAGACCCAAGGTGAGCCTACAGTTTTAAAGAACAGCAAAGTTAATGTTTAAATGGATGAAAACAGCACCAACAGGGAAGTTACTGTTATAATGTTACTAACAAATTCCATAATGAGAGAATGTCAAATTTATAACAATCAAGTCAAATGACAAAATGCAACTGTAACATTTGATTGCTTCACCAGCATCTGCTGCATGTCAATGTCCACCTGTTTGGATGAGTTGGACAAGTCAAGAGATATGAATGGCATCCCCCCCACCTCCCATCCATCCCCAGTAGATGAAAATAAGCCAGCATTGATATGAAGCACACACCGGCCTGAGAGGCCTGGCTCATACATACACAGTTTCTGACAAACCACAGGAAAGCAAGATTTCATATCATTTATTTAACAGAAGAAATATGGTAATCTTCCTTATAATTGTTCCCACTCCAATCCATATTTTCCAGGCAAATACAGCAAGCAGGCGAAAGATTCAGAGATAATCTATTCAGCCGATACGGTTTGTTATTTTGGAAATAATGTATTGCATAAGCGCTAAAAAACTGATTCACTAGTAACTAACAAGATTTCTTCTGTTTTCTTCTCACCTAAGGTTTTAGCAAAGACGCACACACGTATGCCATGTGAGTGTGCGTGCATGCTCACATGCGCACGCACACAAAGAATTCAATTTGGAAACCATCATTGGAGCGCAGAGGAGAACTGGAAAGTCATATTGCTATAATGCTCAGATTATCAATCATTCTGACATTTTATTGGCTTTATCACTGTACATACCATTAAAATGATGTCTGGCCCAGATTGTCAGGGGGCAAACATTAAACAGGCCAGGATTAAAATGCAGATCCCAAACACCTTCCCTTCTGCTGCTGAAATTGCACAGGACTAGGAAGCTGACTTTGGATGTGCTGTCAGAGGAGACATCGCATCAACACAGAGCTGGGCTGACGAGTAAATAGATAGTGTCACACTCTGGAAATGCAGAGGCTTCCCTCTATTTATCACATGCTGTAGTCAGTCAATGCACCAAAAGAGTGATAACAAATGAGGTGAAGAAACATCTATTAATCTCTCCTTGCACTCCTAATCAGACATCATTGGCAAACTCCTTTGCACTGGAATGACATGCAGCTATCCTACTGCTCATGAAGGAACATATTAATACAAACACTTGTGCTATTAAAAGTAATTTTGGTGGCTCCGAAGCAGTGAGGAAAGCAAATATCCATATTTCAAAAGATCCTGACAGTTAAAAGGTTGTTAATGGGCATTTAAATGATAGTGCTGCTGCCAAGCTGGCAAAGAGAGCCATAAAGCAAAAGAAATGTCTCCTCTCTCTCAAAACCTTTAATCAAAGCCATGTTAAGCAAATATACCACTTTGCCGCCTGTGTACAGCAAAAAAACTGAAAAGTGTTTCCAAAAATTCTTCTTTTAGTTCCTCTTAAGTTTGTGTAGTCATAAAATATGTATGTTTATACACTTTTTGTCTTTCCCAAGAAGCTTTCCATTGGGAGTTTGATGATAATTATGAATTTGGTTACAACAAAAGTAAAATTAAAAGGTTATTATTTGTGATTGAGAACACAATTTGAGTAATTCATTACATCTGTCGTGGTTTGGGAAATCTTTATTTATGACTAAGGAGCATAGGCCAGGAGCAATCAGTGAAATTCTAAGAAAATATGATAATGTGCCTGGAAATGCAACACACTGTAAGCTTGTACTCTTGATGAAAATGTGGCATTTTACCATTTCTACAAAAAAAAATAAAATAAAGATGTTTGGTTCACATCCAGATCTGTCTCAATTGTCTCATTGTGGTCTGGACATAAAGTCAGAATGTCCATTACAGTAAGTCTGACAATTTACGTGATCAGCTAAGAAGGTCGGGGGGCAGTTTTGCTTAAGATGTAAGACAACAAATGTAGATGCCACATGCACAGAATCAACCTTACAGTAAAGAAAATCTCGAAGGAAAATCTTTAACAGTAATGATGATTGTTTGATTTTGTTTGCTGCGTCAGTCACATGATATGAAGAAATTGGCATTGAGTTCTTACTGTCACAAGAGAGTTTTTACTGATATTTAATAGACTGCATGAAGTTGTAGCAGCAGAGGACTGGCTGCAGAACTCACAATTCTGTTCAATGTCAAGATTTCATGTAGTTCAATTTATAGTTATGGGGCTTCATGATACATACAGTATATAGAGGTCTTGCTGAGGTTGTATTATTCATCTTCACTCCATTCCCATTTTTTTCAAGACACATAATACATCTCACTTTTTCCCCAGAACACAGCCTCATAGCCCTTATGTTAATCATTATGTAAGACAGAAGTGTACAAAAGGAATCTGACCAATAAACAATAAAATCAATGCAATTTAAATCCATTTATTCCCCAACTGCCTGCATCCCTGGGTTTGTTGGCACTGCTACTTCTACATGTGAAAATATTTCTGGTCTCTATATGATAAGATCCATTGTTAACATGTAAAATATAATTTGAATATCTAAGTGATAAGCAGTATTGAAAAGGTTTGGATGATTAAAAGTATATCCAATGTCAGTGATAGACAGGAGTCAGAATATTATATTCTCCTGACAATGAATGACAATGAATGTCTCCTTGTGCTCTACTAACTCACAGGTCTCATGACTAGACACAAGATTTTTCTATCTACGTCATTTCCTCAATAGCAGCAACCACACCAGAGCCAGTCAGTCCACAAAGATTTCACTTCATGAAGTGAAACTCACATCAAACAACATTTAGCATTGAGGTCAGCTGTTGGAAACACTTAAATCACTTGCTGAGTGAGTTAAATCCCACAACGGCCTGAATGAGCTCTTATCTACAGTATCATATCTGATCACTGCATTAGTGTTAAACAAAATGGGCAACAATTGCAGCACATAGTTTTGATCATGCGCTAGCCTCCCTAATGAACGGGCACAGAGTAAACGCAAATGACTGCCTGCCTGTGTGAACCCCACAGATAAACAGACATAAGTCTCTTGTATGGGACTTTGAATCCTGTCACAAACGTCTTGAGAAAGCACTGTTCTTCTCATTAATCTCCCAATAGAGGAAATGAATAGAGTGACTACGCTCAATGTTTTTTGTTCTCTCAAAGACAAACACAGAAGAGCTTGGAATGAAACTCTGCACATTATGAAAGCTATTATCTTCAGCTGCCAGTGTCCGTGAGAGAGAGAGAGAGAGAGAGAACGCTGGTAATCCAAAACTAATAGGCAGAATGAGAAGTGCAAAAAAGTAGGGGACTGGGTCAGATCATATCTCTCTCTCTCTCTCTCTCTCTCTCTCTCTCTCTCTCTCTCTCTCTCTCTCTCTCTCTCTCTCTCTCCTCCAATTACTGACAGACAGTTGAGAATATGAAATGAGACTGAGGAATGAGAAATATTCATATTTTCTCTGAATGGTATTAAACCCTGACAAAGTAAAAGAAAATGGATGGTGGTTTCAATTGTGACAATGTATCAAATGTGACAAGATATTAAACGGATCTCAAAACACAGACTGTCTGTATCATTGCCCAGAAAAAATAGGATGTTCTCATCTTGGGTCATAAAAAAAAAAAATTTATTACTAAAAAGACACAAATTGACATTTTCAAAATGACTGTTCCAATCCCCTCCTTTCATCAAATTATCAAGCAAACAGCAACGCCTGATGTTTACAGCAAGACGCCACTGGCACCTATCCTCAGCCACCAAACCAGTGAAAATAGCAAGCATGACATAACTCAAACTACTTGATCTTCTGCAGTCAGTCACTGCAAACAAAATCCCTTCAAATCCTCGATGACCGCAGGACACTCATCTACCACACACATCCATCATCACAGAGGTTGCCAGAAGGTCATTGATGGTTCTAATATAACAGACTATCCACCATCCAGAACAGATATGACCACTGCAAGATACAAATACATACAGTTACTATGCTTTGAAAAAAATACAACATTCAGTTACAGGATCTTTTTATTAGGGCTGGTTATTATTTTTTGAATGACATATTTTAAGTCTAAGCTTTCTTTATACACTCGTTCACATTTATACACCTCACATTTGTGACAGCCTGAGTTCTCTCCAAGAGCTCATCTATTTTCAGTTAAAATAATGCACAAAAACCACACACTTGCATCTCTGACACCCCATGAGAAATTTGGTCATTCAAGCCTTTTCTTGCTTCCGGATATTCTTTTCAATTCTGAGTACCTCGAGCATCCTCCACTGAATCTACCACTTCAAAAACACACCTCATGAAAAAATCAGGAGGCCTGTCTGACATGTGTCCCTGTGCCCTGATGGCATGCCAACACCAAAGACCAGCATTGATTTTCTGTAACGCGGGGTCGGATTAGGCCTCTACAGGGATTAGCTGCCTGTGCAAGGCCTCAGGGTTCGCTATAAAACTAATAATTAATTTAAACAGCCAGGTCCATGGAAGGATACACTCACTACACGTTCCCAGCATGAGGGGGCGAGTATGAGTGACGGACTGTCTGGCACTCCGTGCAAGGAGCAGCTGTGTGTATATATAGGCCTACTGTATGTTCAGCTTGATTCTGATGATTAATATCTTTGTAGTTGCAACCCATGGCCACCACTAGACCTAAAGGTTCATGCTACAGATTAATATGTAGTGTTAATTAGAAGTATTTAACCATTTGGCTTGGTTTAATTACTTAAATTGTCATAAAGCCTCATCAGTAGCCAATTAAGACTGACAGGGAAGTGTTTAGCTGATAAGCTCAAGCTGACAAGAACACATGTTCCTACACCAACACCATTCTAAAATAACAAAAGGTCATAAAGATACAGTATGTACTCAAGAATAGCCATAAATGTCTGCAAAAGACAGCAACTATGCTGTTCCTGGTCAGGCTGTGTGAGGACAACATGGTGGATATCTAATATCTAACAAACAAAGCCAGCAGTTGTCTCTAGGCTATTAAAAGAATGCCTTACTCTAAGGTAATTGTGTATCAACACTGTCACCTAGTAATTAATTGTTTTTTTTTTTACAATATTCTGTCATATGAAGTCACAATATGCAGAAAAGAAAAATGTATGTGGGAGTAACACCGACACTATAATACAAGAATAAGAAAATGTCTAAATGAATAGGCTATAACGTATCAAACAAGGCAAAAACGTCTCCACAAATGAAGCAGTTCCCCTTTGGGCCAATCACATAACAACTAAATAAGAACATTTCATCCCCAGCCACAGACATCAGGTGTGTGTAACTATAGCCACCACACCTGAGAAAAGATTATGATGAAAACATTTCACTGCTACTAAATAAGGGCTCTGACCAGCAGGTCGTTTGTGTTATCTCCACATTTCTTTTCTTTAGTTTCAAATCGCTTTCATATTCTGAACTGAAACATTAGCTCTGTGTGTTCCTGAAGAACAGCAGCTGTCTTCTTTTTTTAATATAGTAAAGCAATATTCCTTTGTGCAGCAACACAGCAGTTTTGTGTGACATGTAGCATGGATGCCGTGGCAATAGGCTTGTTTGTTTATAATTAGAATATTTATGTACCTAAATGCCTTAAAATTAATGTGGTGAAATTTCTTGCCATTAAAATGTATATATACGTGTATACATTTAATACTATCTAAAACAACGAGCCTAAATCTGTATGAATAAACATGTCTTAGGACAGATGTGTGTTTTACTTGAAGTGAAACAAAAACAATGAAAACCATCACAAGATGAAGCATTTCACTGTAGCCCCCCTGTTATCCTCCCCCTCCTCTTACCTAGCTGCCAATAAGGGTTGCCATGGTCAGAGAAGGTAAAGGGATTTCTCCTTCTCCTTCAAAAGACTTTGATCTGACTGACACACAAACGGCCCTCAGATCACAAGTCTACAGACCCTGTTGGGCCTCTATGCCTGGTCCACATGTACATGTACACTTCGTCCCTATGAGGATTCCTTACCCTCCTCCCATTTCCCTTCGTCTTTCCTTCTTCTTCTTCTTCCTCCTCCTCCTCCTCCTCCTCCTCCTCCTCTGCCTCCTCCTTCTACTCCTCTTCCTCTGCTGTTTGGTGTTTTGAAACATCTGAGTACAGACATGTTCTGAGCTATGGAGGACCCAGGGGCCCGAGATCCAGACAGAGGGAGAAAATAAAGAAACTCTACAGTGCCCACGGTGCAAAAGCTATCTCACCATTACCACTGGGGAGAAACTCTTAAACATCACCAAACGTCTGGACAGACAGAGACGATCAGAAGACTGTTTGGTTTGTTGTTCACATAATCATACTGTCAGTTAATGGTGCAGTCAGCTGCTCACAGTGGACCCACTATGATGGGAGTAAATGCATTTATCCTAATGGATAGACAGTGTTTTATGAGGGAAAACAGAGAATAAAAATACTGTACTACACAGACTGCTGGCCGCAAAATGGAAGGGTTGTTCTTTGTACTTTTCCAGCATAGACGTGTCAGCAGCATGGACATGAAACATGCCGTCACTGTTTCTTATCTCAATATGTCCCTTGGTGGAAAAGTGAGGCAACAGCTTACTGATGTCTTGCAGCCTGCCTGACCATTAAAACATATTTCCATGCTGATGGATGTCAGATGTAGCCTAAAAAAACCCACCATAGCTTGCCCTTGATTTCTGAGCTCATTCCCAACTACAGTTTTCTAAACTTATTCTTCATGCTTCGCAAATGGAACAAGCAAATGTAGACTATAAACAAGTTAAAATAATACAGGAAAGGGGAGAACAAGAGTGCAGCCGGGGGAGAGCACAAGGGCTGTTATCTCCCACAAATCTTCCTGTCTGACCAATATCAAGTTCTTGGGATGGCGGCTTAGAAGGACAGTCAGTGGGTTTTATAAGTGAAAGCTGTGAAAGATGTGAGTAAGTTTATCTGAAATGGAAACAGGAAATGAGTTACAGCTGTGCTGAGAATGTGGCACAGCTGTCCAGGGCCAGAGATGGTTTAAGCATTCTACAGAAGTGTAGAAAAAAAACGTGGACTCACCCACGAAGGCTGTAAGGGACCTTAAATTGCAGAGCAAGCAAATAAGATGGCCTGCATGTACTGCAGTTTATCACTTCAAGAGTGGCAAACCATGATTAAACCTGACTGATTATTATATTAGTCCATCGTCTTCACCAAGATGTAACAGCAAATTCCTTTAGTAATCATGAGGCCTTCAAGAGCTGCTATCTCTAATAACAACTTCCAACAGCGTTTTATGGACATAGGATTTATTCATCTACTGACAACATTTATCATGCAGCCCTCTTAAAAAATCATCCCCTAATATTCAAAACATGGCAAAAACTGCAATCATCCTCTAAAACCTTGGCATGAATACACCCATGTATCTGTCTTCACTTTTCACCCCTGGGCCCTCTAGGAAAGACTGTGGGAGATTGAAAGCCATGAAGCGACCAAGACTGCCTCGACCATACCAAAGGAAGCTCCTTTGTTCCTCTTCCAAAACAGACTCCAACCCTTTTTTTTTCTCCCTTTTTTCCATTTGGGACTCAGCCGAGGGAAGTAGAAGTATGGCTGCCCCTCTGCATGCTCTGTTCTAATATGTTCCATGCCTTCCAGTTGCTTACATCATCAATCTGGGAGATGGCTAAGTGTGATGGGGTGAACATAAACAGTGCTTGAGTTATGGGCTAAAAGAGACACAGGTTGTGTCCCAAACATAAGTTGGCGTCCTTTTTTTTATTTTTTATGAGAAAACACTCAGAGGACCTAATCGCTGGCGTGCATCCTAAATGACTTTGCATGTGTAATGTTCTTTAAAACCAGTGCTGCAGAGGACTGAAGAAAAGGAAGCAGCTTGACAATATCGAAATTCACCCACATCATCAACTTCAAGCACCAAGCTTCTTATTGACAGCCAAGTGCCAGTCCTAATCATCTCCTTTTAATGCTTGCTTAAAAATGCACACCCTCGTGTCAAAACCTGAGTACACATTAACGCTCCCCAAATCGTCTACTTACTAAACATGTCACTAATGAATTATACATCTGACTTTTTCCCTCTCTCATATTTACATGGTGTTTCGGCAGAATTTGTGTAATAGTTGTAAAGTATTTAATAAGGGTTTAAATATGTACGAGAGTCAAGATCTTAGCAAGTCCATGCACTGTACAGTAGATGTTTACGCCATATCAAAAGACTCTGCTATGTCTGTCAAAATGAGTAAGACATATGGATGGTTTGTTTTTCACTTGCCAAAATAGAAAAGGGAGTATATGTCCACTTGGGCCCCATCAGGTCAAATCATAAAGATCCATCACTGGCTTTGCACTCTGCTAAAACGCCAAGGAAACATATTGTAGATTTTAAGACCCTTTTTATTCAGCCAGACTGTGTACTAAAACTAATTGGATTTCTGTCAATGGAAAAAATATATCCCTGGGACAGCTTTGAACTCAATAGCTCTGACTATCCAACTGCACATGAGGGAGTGGGACCTTGCCACATGCCAAGCACCAGGGAGGAAAATTAAATCGGTGGTCAACATAAAATATTAAAATAGCATGTTATCGAATTTTTGAAAAATTATGTCAGGGCTCATTATGACCAGCAAGGCAGTGAATTAAGCTATATTTAGTGGGTGATAATTGAAATCATAGCTGTAGTCATTACCACTGACAAGTTTCTAAATAATACCCAATAAATTCCCTCTTTTTAGCAAGGTCCCTGTGACAGCTGGCATTGCTGAAAAATATAAAGTACAGACACAGAATCTCTTTTCCTTTCTTTCCTCTCTCCTTTCCTCCCTGCAACCCCCCCCCAACTCTTCTTTCCCTCTCTCTTAGAGCCAATAAAATGTCAGCTTTTATTCTCCTCCTCCAAAGTGTTGGCTAGATGTCAGCAGACCCTTCTAAAGCTCTGCCACTGCAAGCTGAAGGCCTGTAAATCTCTGTGTCAGTGGCACGCCATCCGTCTTGGGATATACAATAAAAAAAGTGACGCAGTCATAAAAGGAATGGCATCACTGCCCAGTATATATAATGCGAACAAAAGGAACATAAAGATGTTCCATTTCATTCAGAAACTAAACCACAAGATGGACTTATACTGAAGAAGAGAGGAGGTTGTGGAAGGCTGATGGCAGCTCCTGACATTGATTAACAGATGGTTCCCCTGCCATCAGTGGGCTTTTGTTGTGTTTAACAGAGAGATAAAGATTTATACTATATACTGTATGTTATACTGAGGGTAAAAGAACGGTGCAGCTGAAAGCTGATAGAGTGGCTGCTTGACTGGCTGAAAGGATAAGGATGACAATATTCTATATGTTTATTGTCAACAAATGCCACAAAAAGACCAAACCACCAACATGAAGTATAGCCTGTGTAGCCAAAGCCTGACATAGCTTATTCCTCTGTGCTGCAGACCTCCATTGTCGTCCAAAACATTTTAAACACAACAATGAAGCACACCACTGCACTGGTTGACATGTTCCTTCATTACCATGTACATGGGCACTGCAGTTTGTTTTGAATCTATCCTACGTACGCTGTCCTGCTGCTCTAAATACTCAGAGTATCAAATCTTTTTAAATTACTGACTGAATCAATGACTTTTAGCTACATTGGAAGATTGTAGTCTTAACTGACTTAATACAGCAAGAGGTTGTGTGTCGGATGCCTATAATGTAACCTTTTACAGATCTATATCCAAAGACATTATAATTGAAACTGTCCAAAATGTATTCTGTTTAAATGACTTGAGCCATCACATACAATTTTTATAAATAGAACAAATTACTTTTTACTTCTTCACTATAGGACTCAGTGACTCAGGCTCTCAGTTGGCACCGTTTTAACTGTCAACAGCGAGGAAAGTGTTTGCAGCAATCACATAAAAGAAAATTCCAATATAACCTCAAATTGGAGAGATGGAGGAACAAGACATGCCATCCATTAAACATAACATCCTTAGCTCCATGTCATCCCATCACTTTCCCAGGAGTAGTACATCATTTAAAAAAAAAAACATCCCTGTGAAAATTAAAAAGTTTGGGTTTTTTTTTTTCAAAACCTTAGAATGGTGCAAAATATCAATGTCCTTGATATGAATAAGTTATTTCCTGCCAGACCTTGTCCCTCTCATCTGTCTGGTTTAAATCTCTTAGGGCTGTGAGAGCTCTGCGTCCTCGTTAATTTATGAGACACAGATCAGGTTATCCTAGAATATCGGCCTAAACAGGCCTGATAGATCGGATATGGAATATATTTCCTCAGCAGAACAGAGTACGCCACCACTATTACCAGACACACACACACTCTACACTTCCAGTTAAGTGATTTGAGGACTTCATACTGCCAATGTTTCATATCCTCTCCTCCTAACTGACACTTTATCTGCATACAGGCATCTCTGAAGATTGAACACTTAGGCAAGACAATGACGGGCTCTCTTGCCGTTGTCACTTCTCATTCTAGGACCAGTCTAATGCCTCTTACTGGGCTTCTGCCAAAAACAGACCCCCCCCCCCCCCCCAACCCCTCCTCCCTTTACCATCAAACAACCAGTCTACCTAGCTTGGATAGAAAAGGAGCACTTGATGTCTGTGACACTCATTTGTCAATTAGCAGGCCCCTTCCCGTGTTGACATACAGCAACTTGAAAGATAGAGCGGTGCCTGTGACGAATTAAGAGAGACAGATGAGTGAGGCATGAGCGGCGGAGTAATACTATAATGTTCTTTAGATATGAATATAAAACGACACAGCTGACAGGCCATACAAGGTTTTATTTCATTTCTCAGTGTACCAAGCCTCCCTACTTTGTCTTCTTTGTTCTCTTTTCATCAGACTACTTACATCTCATTTTGACAGCCGGGCGACATTTAGAGCACTTTCGTTTTGAAGCGTGAGTTAGCATACTTGATTTGTCATTAAAATGCAAAACGCCTGCCATCACCAACATAGCCTGGGTGAGCACATACCCCCTCAGACACAGGCACACACATACTGTACGTACACACACACACACACACACACACACACACACACACGTAGCTGAGGTTCATCTGCAATGCAAAAGTCCAATATGGTCCCCTCTTTCTTAATGGCGGGCTGACTTTCAACTTAAAAGTCTAATGTCAGGAGTTCATCTGCTACACATAATTCCTATAAGCATAAAAGAATAAAAGATCAATGTGGTTAGACATTTAAAGGCAGCTGCCTTGCTTCAGTTTTCAATCAATTTTACCAAAACCTGAGCATGTCTGCAATACGAGAATGTACTTAAATGCACCACTTCTAACTGTAACTGCAACAGTGGAACCACTCCAGTGTAGCACTGGGTGAAAAAACAACAGAGCAGGATGATATGCAAGCTAATTAAGGCTTGCCATTAAAAAGCATTTTTCATGTTACTAACAAGATATGTTAAATTTGTCCAGTCTGACAGTGAACAAATACAGGTCAACCACTGCGGAAAGAATCTAAAACTGATGATGTACCAGTGTTGCAGATTGGTTTCCCTGTTAACTGGTGACTTTCCTATGAATGCATCAATTGTTGCTTGAAGTGATTGCAATAAAATTTCAGAGCATACCCATCTAATTTGTTTTGGAGTCTGAAAATGTGATACCACCAAGAACTATTCAATCGCATTTGACATGGCACTACTGTACAAAAATAACTAATCCAGTTCACCGCAAAACTTCTTGTCATTTCATGTCAGCATATGAATGAGTACAAAGTGAGTAAAGGACCAGGTCTCCGATATTTTGCCAAAGTGAACAGAATATTAGAAATACCTTTATCATAATGCAATTCAATACAACACTATCACAAACTGCAGCCACCACAATGATGATACAGTTGAATCAACACCTCTCTGACACAGTGCTAAAGGTGGGAATTATTGTACTGTAATAGTTTGTACAGGTGTTCCTATTTTGGGGTACATTTTAAGCACCATACTTTAATGAAGTCCTGCTGTAGAAAGAATTGTGTAACAGATGAGGTTGTCCGTAAAAATGCAGATCAACTGGAAAGACCAACATTATGATCAACTACAGCAAATATTTGACAGTTGTTTTACATGCATTTTTACATTACATGTGCAGTAATCAATATCACGTGTGTTGAGGGGACAAGTGATGGGCAGATCTAACTAGCTAAAACAGATCCAAGTAAAATAAAGCAGGCTTAACCTTCAGGTTAGGTCTAAGGTTTCAAAAACACTGTCAATGCACAGATGTGATTTGCTTATCAAGATGCCATGTCAGACCTGAGAAGAAAGGTCATCACAGTTCTAACAATGTTAGGATTCTTCCTGTGACTCACAGACATGCGTCCTCGTCAAACCTCATGCGTCCAGGGCAGTAACACTGCATGTAACAGATGCAGACACCCAAAGTGCACCCCAGTCACGGAGCAGAATCATGTCATGACAGCACATGCCCACTCACTGCATTGTGTACACACCTGACCTGGAACAAAGTGGACGACACAATACTACCCAGGCCCGTCCTGAGACAGAAATCTCACTGTGAGCCACACTTTTCAACACATTGATGAGACAGGCTGACACTGCAGCACACAGAGGGAGAGGTGTGGGTGTGACAGCCCGCTACTATAATTCCATCCTGCCATTACCTGCCCAGCCAGTCACAGTTATGCTCACAGAGACAGATGCACAAACACTGCATGCAAGCAAACGTGCACAAGCATACACACACAAACATAAACATATGTGCAACACACACCAAAACACACAGGACTCAGTTAAAGGTGATGCCAGTACATTGCTTCTCATTGTGACTCATTGTCAGGTTGCTGGATGAGTGTTGTCAATTGAGCCGACAGAAATAAGCATATTAGCTACAACAAACTCTGGAAATGTCTCTCTCTAGATTGGAGTCAAGCAGCATGAAGAAGTGCATGATGCTGAAGGCAGTCTGCTGAGTTTCACTTACATGTGCATCTGGTTACACCTAGTTTGCTTGAGCCGACTCTGAAACGAGGTCATGGTGTCAATACACAAATTGTCTCTACTATCTGACATGTAACTTCAGATAGTAGATGCCTGAATGTTGAAGCTAGGAGATAAATAATTATATAATATTGTGATATAAGGCTTAATATAATCTGATATTTTGGACACTGTAATATTGCGATGAAGCTTAAATGTCAGGTTTTCTTGATATTTAATTCTCTATTATAAGGAGCATGATACATTGGTCATCTTATCAGTTTATAATGGCTTAGAAATAAAAAACAAAATCACTCTATTGCCATACCATATAATTATCAGTTATTTGATATGTGGATGATTAATTTCTTTACAAGGGCAAAAGTGTGCCTTTACATTTATTTCAGCCATAATACGCTACATCTGTTTAACTGTGACATTAAACTGAATCTGCACTAAGCATCATATTTATAGATCAACTCTGCTGGTGAAAACTACACAAAACACATGGTGGTATTGTCATGAAATTAAATACATTTTCTCCATTCCTCTGCCTGCCTCACAATCAAATCAAAACTAGTAATTGCATTTTCTCAAACTGTACACTCTACAAGTACCAGTATCTTACTGAAAATATTACTTTTCAAGATATTGTGTCACAAATATAGTGGTATTTGATTTTGTCCTCACCACCAAACTCTACTCAAAGAGCTACACACAAAATACAGCAGCAGAAAGAGCTCAGGGGCAGAAATAAAAAAAATGTTCAGGAAAAACTTTCCACCATTAAGCTTTGAGTCAGGGGTCTCTGCATTCTTATGGGGACAAAAACTACTGCGGGGGTTGCTATGCCTTAGTTAGCATATAACTTTATCACATGTTGAGCTGCTTATTGAATTTCACAGCTCCACCCACCCATGACCTCCTAACACTGTCATGTGAGCACAGACACCAATCGCAACAGAGAATGAGTTTAAGAGAGAACAGTAGATATACTGTATAGTTCTGGAGTGTGATGTGTGTGTATGGTGGAAAGGCTTGCATAACCACACTAGCAGGTCAGTAATCTATACTTTATAGCTATGGACAGAGAAAATGTGTTAAGACAGCTTACACTGGGAGTTATCAATAAGGCTCACTTGTGGGAATCACATTTTACGAGTGTCTGGAAAAGTATCCTCACAACATGCGAAGGTTTAAAAAGGGAGGCAGGAGATGTGCGTGTGAAGCGTTTACAAAAAACAGCAAAACTCTCTCTAGACTTGTTTTATGCTATAGCTCAATATACAGGTTTTCAATGTGAACCATTCAAACACACTGTCTATAGAAGAAAATGATGAAGCACCATGTAACAGATCACTTTGCTCACTAGCAAACCATCAATCAATAGTCCACCGATATGAGCCCCAAATGGTTCGAGTACCACTTCATTACTTCTGCACTGCTTCTCTGCCCATACCACCCTTTGAAGTTTAGAAATTATATCTGACATCTGAGATAGGCCAAACTGAAAATTCATAATGAATTAGTAATATCGGAGCCATACATATTTGATTCCAAACATCAAGTCCTTAATGTGACAGGTTCACGGATGAGAAACATAATGCCAGCCTTGATCTCCCTGAAAGCAACACACATAAGGTTTGCTTCAGTCCGATTTCATGAAGCTGTTTGCGAAACATAACAGGCTTTCACTTCCTCTGAGGTAACGCCAAGACATCTACTATTCGACTGTCCAAGTATTTTGTACCATGCGCACAGCAGTCATGATCTGATAGCAATCATGATGCATGTGTTTTGGGGGGGAAAATTACTCAAAAGTCAGCCAGTTACTGCAAGTTAACAATTACATGAACATCTTGCTTAATGTTAGCTGTTTGATAACACTCATATGGAAAAGCTCTCTGAATGTGGGTGCAGATAGATTACAGTTATCTAGGTTAGTCACTTAAGTGGCTGATTACATTTGAAATCAAAAGTACAGTATGATGGTTTTGACCAAGAAAAAAAGAGAATACAATTCCAGTCTGCGAATGTTTGTTTTTCAATTGCAGAGCTTTAAAACAAACAACATACATAAACAACATAGAAGAAAAAAGCAAAAACCAAAAATTATTACTTTAAAATTCCATTTTAATTGTTCTTCTCACTTGTTTCTTACCACACTTATGCCTATACATGCAATTTAATTTATCTGCGTACTCAATACTTGGTTCAACTAACCAAGGACAGCCCTCAAACTCAATGATCCTTGTAATGGTCTGAATAATCACGTATTGTAGCACATTTACAATAATTGGGCCAACACCTTATGTAAAGGGGAGGGCCGTAAATATTAGGTCAGTAGGTCATAAGTCTTACATTTCCTGGGCTGGGACTAAGGTTTTTTTTCCCAGCAACATCTGTTTCAAATTCACAGTTACACACATTCACAGTGCCTTGCTCACAGGCACTTCAACTGTGGGTTCATTTATTCATTTATCCATTAACCCTAAACAGATTCTTCCAGCTGGTCCGAACACTGTGTGCAAATGCCTGATTTGGCAATATGACACAATGTCAGTCAGTTAAAATGAGGACTCTACCAACAGACAACTGCCTCAAGACAACAATTTTCAACACAAAAAAAAAAAATCACTTCTATTCAGACGACTTCATGGCCTGACAGTCATGAAAGGGACTCAGAAACAAAAGCACCTTATAACCATCATCTCCTTTCTTTTACTTGCCAGATCAACTATGCTAGTCCTGCTGCTGAAATGGCAGCCCCGTCTGAAGCAGCTGCCATGAGGTGTTCCTTCATGTCCTGACGGAGGAATCTTTTCTTCTATTTGCCCCCGAATTAGCATGTCACATTTATCGATCGCACCTTTTATCCTGCCACAGCGTGGCACCAGCCCAGTGCTTACACTCATTCAGCTCTTTGATGCTCTGATGACACTCTGACCACCTATAGAACGGGGGCACACATTCAATTGCACCTGATGTAAAGATGCATGTCTCCCAGTAACAGACTGAGAGAGAGAGAGAGAGAGAGAGAGAGAGAGAGAGAGGCAGACAGCATGCATTGCTGTGGCATTTGACAGGTGATTACATGTTTACATGTGCATGTGTCATCTACCTGAGTTGATTGAAGCTCAGATCAAGCCTTCTTGCAAACTGGCCATATGTGTCTCCAAGGAAGTCTGGAATGTCCTCACAGTCATGTCCGATGTAGGAAATCTTTGAGAATAAAAAAACAAAAAAAAACAAACATGAGCTGACATGAGCACAGCAAAATAATATTGTTTCAGGATACCACACCTTGAGGACATATATAGGATGTATATAGGATGCTATATAATGCAGCAGTTAAGACAGTGTAAGGACGTCTTACTGTTAACACCCACAGGAGAAGAAGTTTGTAACTGAAGCCATGCTATCAGTTTTGCAATAATATGATAATCTGCTTCATGCATTCCAGTGATGATTATACCTACTGCATAAAATTTTAACAGTTTCAACATAATACCTGCACTAAGTACACTTTATGACATGATATTGCTGCAACTTGGATGCATTACTCTCTCCAGTGAAGCTGTAGGAGGAACTTCAAAACTGAAAGTCACGACTGTAACATTAGCTTGTGTGTCACATGACACCTGTGATGTTGAAGAAATATACATTTAGCAGCGGTAACCTCCACTTCGAAAACAGTCACTGATATAGGCTATAATAAATATGCTTGGGGGGGGGGGGGGGGGTCCGACAGAAATAGTTTCCAAAACAAACTTACTTGAGTCCCATTCAAGGCGACCAACGACTCGTTATGTGCCATAACTTTCTCCTGAGGATGACAGCCCCGTAATTGTGCTTTTTTGGATAAGCGATCTGAATTGATATCAGAAGTGCTGCTCACGTAAGAAACCCGCAGTTGTCAATACTAAATGGTAATGTGTGTGGATGTAGCCCGGCTTCTTTGGAGATCTACTGGCGCCTTCCAATTCACTTCACAGTTTCCGCGTGCCGTTTTAATCAGCTGACCTGCAGTTGTGCGGAAGCTGCTATAATCTCAGTTCTGCTGACTGCCTCTTGATCAAAAGACAGTATAAGATTTCCCCTTACACGTGTGCAAACCTACTGTTTAATTAAAAACTGCGCTTAGTTAAAACACCTACAGATTTTAAATAAAGCAATTCCATGGGAAATTATGTTTTGTTTAACGAACGGTTTACAGCCAGATAAGACCATCAGCACCTGTTGAAAAGCATCAGTAATATACACCTGGTTTCAGTGATTATAGCACAGGACTGAGAAGTTATAAATATCTGGCATCTCCAGTGGATCTTATAAATTAAGGAGTCCATTAAACTGAATTAAATACCTCAATTTTATCTACATTAGCTTTTAATAGGCTACTTTAGCTCTGTTAGGAGAGTTTATGCGCTGTTCTTTATTGAGGGTTTACCTGAGATATACTCGTCAAACTCATCTGTTAATCCCCATTCTTGAAGAAATGTGTCTTGTAAACCTAAAACATATTGGAAATACTTACAATACAGCATAAATCTCTAATAGGCCTGGCTAAGGTAATATTTTCAGAGAAAATCATGGGCTCACTGCTGCCCCCTGTGTCCAAAACAAGCTCCCATGTCTAATTTACCCTAGTGGTAGGCTATAGAAAGCTATGACATTTTGGTTAGTTTTGGCTATTTGCGCAGGTTTTGACATAGCCTGTCTGTCATTGCGATTTTTGCCAACACCTTTCTGTGAATAGTTTTCACTGGAGCTACTTTCTACCAACGAAATGGTTCTTATGAAAGCTGTTGACAACATGTTCTGTGGGTTGTTCAATCTAACTGTTACGTTGTTTCTAAAAGATATGTTGAATTTTGTTTTTGTTTTGTTTTTTTGTTTAATATAATCTTTCAGTACTGTACGCATGACAAACAAAATTCGATCCACCTCCATTGTGTTGCCAGGTTGGAGGCATAGATATCGGAGATTTATATAGGGGTAGAGGTTTGTTTGTTTGGTGTTGTTGTTTGTCATTGTGGGGTTTTTTTGTTTCTTTCTTTTTTTGTTTTTTGGGGGGTGTTTGTTTGTAATTTAGGTGAACCGACCCTTAATTGCTGGAAACTGCAAGTACAGTACAATACAGTTTCACTCAAGTAAACTACAAGTACCTCAAATTTGTACTGTAGTAGAGTACTTCACTAGGTAAATGTCTAATTAATTATTTTCCACCATTGCAAACAAGGTGAGGTGTATGCTCATGGCTGGATTACTAACTGGGCAAAGCGGGCTATTGCCCTGGGGTCCGAGGAGCACCAAAAGCTTGATTCATTCTAAATTTGTTAATGAATTCGCACCCATAAAGTAAATGAACTGGGGCCTGCATTATGCTTTATGATGTGGTCCTGTAGAGGGGCACTGTGTCAAAAAATTGTTTTAAGACTTTAATTATTGTAGTGTATGATATTGGTGGTATTCCAGCATAGGACTACAGATTGGTTTGTGGGTCTGTGGACAAATAATGAAGCTATAGTCTGCTGTGTGCAGTGTACATGATGGGAAGTTGGAGGAGACCCAATAGCAGCTTTTTGCTCCATGGCCACCAAACAGGATAATCTAGCTGTGTTTACCATGTTTGGAAGTATTTCAAACAATGTTCCACTTTTATATATATGTGAGAAGGCTTCATTGTTGAGGAAGTAATGAGTTAAATATGTCCTAAGATATTGGGTAAACTTCCCTTCTTTCAATAGTGAGCAGCTTCCCTAAACTTTGCACTCTAATGAATACTTGTTGGTTCCACTTAACAATGCCACCTGTGATGTGGAATATATTTCTTATTAGTTCTAAGACTAAACATAATAACAAAGGTTTGTGACATTATGTTTGTGGTTGTTTGTGGCACAGGCCACATCACTGCACAATAAATGCAATAGTTTTTGGTTTTAATAATACAAGGCAACGGTTTAAGACAAAACAATATGTCATGTGCAATGTGGTCAAATGTGGAAGTAGGAGCAAAACCCCTTGATTACAAACCTATGCTCCTGTCCATTCATCCATGGTTTGGGAGTATAAGATTTAAGCTTTAAATGTCCTCAAGAGGCTATTTAAATAGAATGGAAAACACACATTAGGGCAAAAACTGCCTCTTGATACAGTGGAAGTAATTTGCAATAGTAATATGGGCTTTACCCTTGACTTGGCTACTCCTCAGCACAGTAATGATGGTTTTATGCCACTATAGTGCATGGGCAACAGGTAGGTTTAACCTATAGTAATATATAGCCTATAGTCCATAAGCTGATAAATACCTTGCAACTACTGCAGGTAAACTTTGTACACATTTGCGCTGACCTCTCGATATTATTAATAATGTATGTATGTGACTTATATTTTTCATAATAAACCATCCCTGAACCCAATCACATTTTGTTGGTGGCATTGCTGGCTTGTACAATAGTGCAACATACTAGAAAATAATGATGACTTCTCCCATGCTGTAAAAAGCCTGCATTTGTATTTAAATAATTCAAACATTCTGATAGTTTGCACTATCTGCAGTCTTACTCCAACTTGCATATCTTGTTTAAGTTCTAGGATTAAATGTATAGTCATTGTTAGTATAGACTGGGGTTTTTGTGTGGAATCTTGTCCTGAATGTTAATTTGTTAATAATTCTATGAATTTGTATGTAACAAATCTGATCCTAAATGACCGGAGTTCAAATGGATTATGTAACTCTAAATTCCTGATTGTAGCGATAACTGCATGAAGACATAATGGCACTGGGTGATCATTAAATTGCTTATATGGGTCTTATAACAATGGCAACATTTAAATACTATCTATTTGTAACGTTTGAAATAAAATAACATTTTGTTTCAGATAAAATATGAAAAAAACAAACTTACTTGCTGTGTGCCACTTTCCTTCTACACACCAACTTAGTGTGAAAAATATATATTTCTTTTACAAGGAGTATGAAGGTAAACAAACCATTACAGCTTCTTTTTTAGCACAGCATTTTTATTTCACGCTGAGCCACAACTTAGTTTTGCAGGTCAACAACACAACACAACAGGAGCCCTTTGTACAATAGTTTTGCGTAGCTAGTGTGGTCTTATGTCTGTTTCTTATGTGTTCTTATGTGCCAGCTTGATTCTTGATCAAGTTTAATATCTGTTTAACACTCTACCTATCAACTTTCATTTCACTTTTATTATGGAAAGATGATGTATTACTGTCCCCACCCACAATACAAGTTTATGCAATCCTGTTACAGATAGTATATCATGACATATATTAAGGTATGTGTGTCAAGAAAAACCACTGAACCAACTTCTTCCATGTTGAAGATGAATATATATTATTTGTTTTTAAGCTGAGACTTTAGTCACCAAACTATCTTTCATTCATTCAATTATTTTTTTGTGCCATTGTGGCCTGAGAGCATGCAAGAAAGACACTGCAGCCAAACACTAAAGCAGCTTACCTCACTGCTATGTTTATCCTTCTCTAATTGAAGCTGTGCTAATGGGTGAAAACTGCTGCTGTGGTGCTTTGATGAGGTGGTCAAAAGCTGCACACAATAGTGGCACTTGGTTGAGAGAATCAGGAAGTTTTGGGAGCACCACATTGTTCCTCTGCCTCGCTGTGTGTTGTGTGACGTCACACGGGACCTCCCATACGCGGAAAGGCTCACTTTCTCTCCCCACTGCCCGCCCGGAGAGAGGGAGCGAGAGTCTGCATGGCTTCAGTCTCCACTGTGCTTCCTTGCGGCGCTTCACATGGTTGGTGTGTTTGTGTAATGCAAAACAGTTTCGTTTAGACAGAAGGACTACGTCTTAATGTTGTTACAGTGTTATTTTTTTTATCCTTTCACTTCTCTGACGTTTTACATCGGAGCTTAGTAGGCAATGAATCCAGGTAATGTCGTGTCACGGACTTTCCTGTAAACCTGTCCTTCCTCCTTGGAGTTTCAGAAAAATCTTTTCTACTTCATGCATGCGTTTTAATGGTTTTTCATACTCTCCTGTACAGCCTGTATCCTCTTTTATCTGTTACTGAGATATTTGGAAGTTATATGCGTCTTTTAAAAAAAACAACAACAACCCTACAGGCTTTATGGCTGGAATAGCGTCTGAAAGTAATTTATAGAGTGAAAACGGACTGAGACAAAATAATAACAATAACTTTAAGTTTAAGTGTGTGTAGAGCTCCAAAACAGTCAGAGCTTATGAAAAATTATACATACATGTGATATTTAAGATTTGCAGTTAGGAAAGTTATTTAATTTTGTAGGCCTATTTTATGTGGCTATATATAAATCAAGATTAAAATGTGTTCTTCCTCGCTTCATAGCAAGAAGTCGGCCCATGCATATATAGCTCACAGTAATCCTGCAAGTCTAACATTTTCTCACGAGATGTAAATAGTTGTATTTGCATGCGTAGAGTTATTCATAAACATGTCAGTGTTATGAAATATATGGGGATATTAAAACTTTCTATTTAAATATCATGAATTATGGTCGCAAAAATGTGTTCCCATTTAAGGGGAATGCCGAGTATTTTGGTGTCTGGTGCAGAAGCCCATTCGTCATACGGACAATAAAGAGGGTTTTCGCCTGACAGTGAAAATTTATGGTTGCCCTTCTTTGCCCTAATAACTCACATATTGTGTCACGGACTGACAGCCCTTGCAGAAAACAGTAAGCCTGTTATCAATCACACATCTTTGCATATTGTGAAACGTCCCCCCTTTCCTGCCAGACAAAAACATTTGAAGGAATAGAGCTGCGTTCATTTTGACTTTTTTCCCTTTTTACAAACTCACATTAAATTGAGAAGAACTACTGGCCTATTGTGGGGAGCTGCGGTTTATTTATATTACACATGATCTCGAAATTATGACTTATGTATTCACAGAGAAGGCAATTATTGCTTGTTTTTATTTATTCATACACAGTTTACAAAGCTGTCAGCCATGCAGACCAGTGTAGGCCTATAAACTGAAACCAACCTTTTTCAACTGTTAGCTGAAAAATGGCTTTTTCCTCTTGAGTAACTGTTTTATTTCTAAACTGTTGCAGTAGATTCTACAATTTACCATGTGAATAAAATGTTTGTTTTATTTTATTCACTGTATCCTTCATCCCAAATTGAATTTGCGGCAGATTATGAACTCAAATACATTGCGTGTGTTATTTATATAGCCTAGGGTATAGGTGTTGTTTTTTTCCACCCAAAAAAATATTTTGCCCCCTGACTGTCCACTCCAGGTTTTCTTGCTCTCCAAGTTGACCTGTCAAGCAGATTACCACAGAAAGAGATTAATGGCAGAGGCGGGTTGCAATAATAATCGTTTTGTTTGATGTGACAACTTTGATAGGCGTTGATTTACTTACAAACTGATAGGCTTTTAATTGAGCGCCTCCATCCCGATTGAGATGAAAGGAAAAGCGCATTGAAAAGCTGCCCGATTGCCCTGAAGCCTCAATACTGATTAGCCATCTCAGCGGTGAATAGTTCAAGGCATTTTAAACTTCTTTTCTCAACGGCCTGACAGACCATTTCTCTTCTTTTCTTTCTCCCTGTCCGCTTGTCTACCTCTTAAAGAAAATAAATCATTTTCATTGTATGTAAATAAAATCGAGCTGACATCAATATAACATGTCTGGATTTCTTTTTTGTTCCCTGTCTTTGTTGTTCTTGTTGCAGATGACAGTGTGCCCGAGGCAGATGACAGGTTTTAACAACACAATAGCAGATGCGTTTAGCCAAAATGGACAGGGTTCTGTTTTGAGAGACCGTGATGTTTCATCGGGTTGTTGCACATTATAATTTTTGAATGGATGTTTACTCTTGCAGATTGTTTGAACTAACTTATTGGATGGGCTACATTAAATACTGTAAATCATAGAAATATAAATTATTAATTTGTCCCTTTTAACTTTCTGTGTTTAATCATGTGATATTTGTTATTTCTTATGTTTTTTTATTTGTTAACTACACGCCTTTTTTTGTCGTGGCAGCGTGTTTTTCCTAAGGCTTCTTGTTACCACCATTATCTGCCGATTATAGCAAAAGCACTTTAGCACCTTAAAGCGCTTACAGCTACTCCACAGAACATGTGAGCTGGACTGTCTGCAAGTTATTAAAGTGTCATAATGTGTGCCACCTCTGAGGTGTTTGATGAAGAACTCCAAAAGTTACAGACTTTGTTGAATAACCTACATAATGTATTTTAGTCCACAGCTTGTGCTTCTTATTCCCCACATTGTCTGGACTGGGGATGTCGGCTATTGTCGATGCATCTAAAAATTAAATTTTAACTCTAGAATCGATTTATTTCCTGTGAAAACTTGGCGTCTCTTGCAGAATGTCTCTCTCCCCATTTGTTCTTTCCCGCAGTCACACTGGCATGTAATCAGCCACAATAGCTGACATAAATCAAGCGCTGGATTGACAGCGTCTGACAAATAACTGATTGATTGTGGTGGAGCAGAATTGACACTTGACGGAGGGGTGGAGATAGAAATAGAAGGGCGGTGTATATTATACTGAAAACATGTGACATTCACATCCCTCCATCACTACATTGGTCTATTCCTGTCAACGCCTGTCTGTTTAGGGAATTCAAGCTGAAGTGGTTGATTTTATGTTTGCCAGTGGGGAAAAAAGTCTCAGTGGTGGACGTGCGTAATATGCGCACACTTTGTGCGTCTCTCGGCTTACAGACAGATAGAGAATAACAAATAAAACACTTGTTAAGACAACGACAGAGTTCTAAATAACACATTTTCACCTATAAACTTTATGAATTAGTATTGTCGTAGCTATTTTAGTGGCAATTAAGCAGTGAAAAGGTCGGTAAGGCTGGGCTATGTGTCAGTTCCCACAGAAATCTATCATATCATATCATATCAGTCAATACATCAACTTACATTCGTGTAGGCCTAATACTAGACTAAGATGAAAAGTATTGTGTTAATGATAAAAACATGATTTACCTCATCCAACAAATAAGGCGAATAATCTGAGTACCGTTTGATTTAACGTCCATACACAAAACTCGATGACATCTTTTACAAGAGACTGAAATACTGAAAATGTGAGTAAATTATGTTTTATAATTTTAAGAGTGGAGATATTGTTCATCTATTGTAGGCTATTATCCACACACTGTTCTGTATAGAGCCCGTATCCCCACATCTAAAATAGTGCAAGCGTTCACAGTAACCAAAATATTGAAGCCTATCTCCTCCCCCGAGCTGTCGAAATAGAGGCGCTTACAAAGAGGAGAACGTCACATCCCCTTGACCCTCCAATCACCTCAGGGTCCCATTTGATTGGAAGGCGGCAAAGGCTTTAATCTCGGACTAATTCAGCTGCTTTTGAAGTGAAAATTTCTACCAGTTCGTACTTCGGGAGTACAGAGCGAGGACCTGCAGACAGACGCACACAAGGCGCAGCTCTCATGGTGCAAGACGCAGACACGGATCTGCGATAACCTCGCACGGTCTCCTTCCAGCTGCCGCGCCTTGCTCCTTTACTACCAGGATTACCTGTTATTGAACCGTTTTACGATTCTTTTTCCCCCCCGAGAGAGTGAGACTCGAAGCTTTTTTTGTTTTTTTCTTAATGAATCTGACTAAAGCATCGCCGTTTCATTTCCTGACAATTGGGACATGATCACATCGCCCTCGGCGTCTGCCCTGAAAAATAGTGATATTTGTGTAGTCTGGGAAAGCAGTTCTCGGAATAGCAGCTCAGCGAGCATCAACAAGCCTTTTCTCCACTCCGCACCACCGTCTGATCCACTACGGCAAGCAAACCGACTTCCCATCAAGGTTTTGAAAATGCTTACCGCACGGTCGGGACACATTTTGCACCCGGAGTATCTGCAGCCTTTGCCTTCTACCCCGATTAGTCCAATAGAGGTAAGAAGAAGATTGTAAATACTTAACGTCAGTGTTAATACAGTGTTTTATTGTATTTTAGTTATTGGTGCTTCGTGTGACAACGTTTTGGGAGCCTATTGCTGTTAACTCGTAATATATCCTATCCAACTGTGATTCCGCTGTTTAAAACAGTGGTGTGTAGTATGAAGTCTCACAATTTGTTTTTAATAATTAACACGATTGTAGTTTTGTTCACGTAAGAGCCGCGCGTAATTTTACATATGTACGTAGGAAATGTCAGTGCATGTAGTCTACCTATAAAACGGCTTTATCTCAGGCTGTACATGTTGTAATCATAATAGAAAAGCATTTTATCAACGTCTATTTAATCTTGTTTTGCAGCTAGATGCCAAGAAAAGTCCGTTGGCTCTGCTGGCGCAGACCTGCTCTCAGATCGGCAAACCGGACCCACCACCCTCCTCCAAATTATCCTCCGTAACATCAAATGGATCTAGTGAGAAGGAATCTAAATCCGGTCCTTTGAAAATGAGTGACATCGGTGTGGATGACAAATCTAGCTTCAAACCTTATTCTAAACCTTCAGATAAGAAGGACTCGTCTTCGGGCGTCTCAAGCGGAGAGAAGTCTGGTTTCCGAGTGCCGAGCGCCACCTGCCAGCCGTTTACGCCGCGGACAGGCAGTCCCCACTCCAGCACTTCAGCCTCCCCTATGCCGTCAGAGGGGAAATGTGGCGAAAGGGATGAAAAGAAAGAGTCTGACTGTAATAAAAATGGCACTACGGACGGGTCTGGCACCACGAGCCACAGCAGGATAAGCGTGAGTTGTGGTGGAATTAACGTGGAGGTCAACCAACACCAGGAGACGACGCCTGGCACTAAAACCTCCTCCTCGGACTCACCATCTGTAACTTCTGTATCCTCCGCATCCGTTCTCGGGTCAGGACTTGTGGCGCCGGTTTCTCCCTACAAACCGGGACAGACAGTTTTCCCTTTGCCTCCTGCTGGTATGACCTACCCAGGTAGCTTGGCTGGGGCCTATGCTGGCTACCCTCAACACTTCCTGCCCCACGGAGGGAGCTTGGTAAACGCACAGCTGGCTAGTTCACTGGGCTGCAGTAAGGCTGGATCCAGCCCTTTGGCTGGGGCTTCTCCACCGTCCATCATGTCAGCCAGCCTGTGCAGAGACCCTTACTGCCTCAGTTACCATTGTGCCAGTCACTTAGCGGGCGCAGCCAGTGCTTCCTGCACGCACGACTCTGCAGCTGCAGCGGCCGCTAACGCTCTCAAATCCAGCTACCCACTAATGTACCCGACACACCCCATGCATGGCGTTCATTCCTCGGCGCCATCATTTAGCGGACACCCCCTGTACCCATACGGTTTCATACTCCCCAACGACCCTCTCCCCCATGTTTGTAATTGGGTGTCGGCAAATGGACCGTGTGACAAGCGTTTCTCCTCCTCAGAAGAGCTCCTGAATCACCTGAGGACACACACTGCTTTTACTGGGGCGGAGAAGTTGATATCCGGTTATCCCGGGTCTTCATCACTGGCCAGCGCTGCTGCAGCGGCCATGGCCTGCCATATGCACATGCCACCGTCAGGAGCCCCCGGGAGCCCCGGAACTTTGGCTCTAAGGAGCCCGCATCACGCGTTAGGACTCAGCAGCCGCTACCATCCATATTCCAAAAGTCCCCTGCCAGCCCCTGGTGCCCCTGTTCCCGTCCCCGCTGCCAGCGGCCCTTACTACTCCCCTTATGCACTGTATGGCCAGAGACTCACCACAGCATCAGCGCTTGGATACCAGTGAGGAAAAAAAAGACTTTGAAAAGTTTATACTGTAGTACTAAGAATGCAAATATAAAGACTTTTATATTAACAGCGCTAAATATGGGCGGGATCCGTGGACTTCAACTGTATTTATTTATATGTCGGCTTAAAAGCAGGCGATAATAGCTGCAAATGGAAAATATTTGAGCAACTCAAAAAGTGCATTATGTTGAAACTGATCTCTATAGGTAAAGTGAAAACTCACACATGTTAGAGTACTAATTAAAGTAGGGGTCTTCATTTCGATGTTAATTTGAAATTGCTATGATTGTATTTGTTCTTATTTAATGTATCATTGAGAAGAAAACAATTTACATGCATGTTTGTTTCTTAAATTTCAAAAATTGTCCACATTTTAAATTGCCGTTATTTTTCAGGTGTACACCTTGGAAAGAGAATTGGTATTTTTTTGTATGTATTCTGGAAAAAATAAGAAACAATTCTGTTCCATATCTCCGTGTGCCTCATTTTCTGAAGTATTTACATTATTCAGTTCAAAATAATAGTTACATTTATAGTCCACTGACAGTTTTTAAAATTGGTTTGTTAAATTAATGGGCTTAAGAAAACCTCATTTGATCATTTCCGCAACATAGGCCTATAGATTTTCCAGGCTGTCATACTTTTTAAAACAATTCATGTGCATCTGTTCTTTCTTTCTTTCAATTATATTAGTTAAATGCCAAATAACTGAGAAGCTTTAAACTTTTACTTTTATCAGAACACGTGTTATCAGGTTTAAATTAAATGCAACCTGAATGAGAGTGGGAAATGGTTGTGTGTGAGTGTGTGTGTGTACACTGAGTTAAACAGGCTTTATGAAGTGAATTTGTATGAGAGAATTGAGTTTGCTGGTGGGTGGATTTTGTCAATAAGCTGTTTAAGAAGGATCGTTTTTTGACAGGTGTAGACTTACTCGCTACTTTACCTGCGTAAAAAGTAAAACATTGTGAAATAGGCCTACACCAGAAAAAAAAAGTTTGACAAGGACAGCTGATTTTTCTGTGTTTTTTTAAACATGAGTACAGCTATGTATTTTAATGCTAAATCGAGATATCCAAAAAATCAAGTTTACAACCTTAAGAGAAAGACGGACGTTCAACTGAATAATTTGCTGGCTTTCAGGTTTAATGCACTAGAATTTTTTCAAGCGTCTTCGACTGTGTCTTTTTTATTTAAAATAAAACTGTGGGCTGAGAGCAACACTCTGATGCTCCACCAGTGTGGTGATATGTCGACGTGGAGGCCATTAACTGGTTTATATAGAAAATTGGTATGGGCTATTTTTGATTGGATGATCATAACCAGGGTGCTACTATTTAATTTGCATTTGATAATCTCATCCACCTGTAAATCTAATGTACACAGCACTAAATTTGTTATTAAAAAAAAGATCTGACGTGTGCAAAGTTGTGGGAGTTTCATGCAGGTACAAACACTGACAAATCGGGCTTTGAATATGCAAAGGCCAGGCACATATTAAAGTCTTATTAATCATTTGTTAAATTACTAATAACATCCCACATGAACCAATTAATATTTCCTATGATGTCATTTTTTTTCTATTTTTCTTGCACAGATTACCGGCAATGAGCGTGTATTGTTACAGCTGATTTTGTTTATGACCTTCATAAGCGAAACCCATCAGCATATATGAGCATTATTGCCTTCTAATATATAGAAAACTTTACAAATCAAAATCGGTGCATGGGTAGATAATCACAGCCACAATTAATTATCCATAGTGTTTGGCTTAAAATCAACATAGCAATATAAAGGGCCTATATATTTTGCATGTATATATCCTTCCTATCGTCGACTCTAAACAACATTAACTTTGTCTTTCAGTTCTTTTGGACATACTGTTGACCCAGCTGTATCATAGTTATTGTTATTTATTTAGGATACCTCCTCAGCGACGCTGTCCCTTGTCTATCGCACATGCGGTTAGTAAGACGAAACAAACTCCTCTCATAGTGTGTATGAGGCCCACACGCGTCCTAAACTGATGTAATGACGGTGAAAGGGAGCAATTTCCATTTCTACCCACATCATGGTGGCTGTTCTCGGAGGGTCCCGATGGAAGGCAATTTATCATGTGCCCCTCCCCCTGGCCCTGTCACTGGAGGAACAGGCAGGCACATGTGTGCATGAATTACCCAGCCTCCCACCTACCCAGCCCTCCCTCTCTCACTGTGGAGATTTGACACAGAGGAGAGAGAACATAGGGAATTAGAGTATGCAAGAGTATTAAAGTGCATATTCACTTTGTCCATCAAGGTTAGTATCAAACAACAGCATAATGGTACATTTTGAGATTTAATCATTTAAATATAATTTTTTTTAAATTCTCCAACTGTGAAATAAAATGGATTTTGGTGATTGTTACTTACAAACCTGCTTGATATGATTTTTATGGATTTAACAAGGATTCTATTAACCAGATTAATAGTCTGATGAGGGTCTTGAGGGGTTTAAGGGAGGCCCAGTAAACATTAACAGTGTTAGGTCAAGGGTTTTTACATGGGATCAGAGCCTTTCCAAATGAAAATTGGTCAGAAATTGCAAACACAGCATGGTGGAGCAGTAGAGGCAACAACTTTACTGTATAACTTTAGGGGTTTAGGGAGTTGACATTTTAAAGGCAATTTAAAGAGGTTGTAAGTGATGGTCCTAGTAAAGAAGACATTACATTTCATATTTTCTTAAGATTATAAAAGAGAAATTTTCCATTCCTTAATGAAGACAGCCACTCATTCCACTACCTCACAGTTATGCTCCTGCCTGCTTTGCCTAATGAATGGTCTGAAAACTGCACATTTATGTTTGCGGCTAGCCGCAATCAAACAGGACAAAACACTGTCACCGAACTATTTCAAAAACGTAAAAGGTAGGAAAAACCTTTAAAAAAAATGTACTGTGCTTCTGCAGATTTCTGGTCAAGACTTAAAGCAGCCATTTTAGACTCTTGGGACACACTTGCATCCTCAGAGAAAGCCGAAAGACACTGCAGGAAACCTGGCAGGACATCTGGCAAGTGGCGGAGCCCAGGACATGACTCACACACCTAACCCCATATTCAACCCTACTGAATTACCACCACTAAAGCTGTCATTAGTGGGTGTGTGGCACAATATAAAGACATGCCGTCGTCTGCAGTGGCAAGTCTATAGTTTGGGTAACAGCTGTGTCAATAAGGGGAAGCTGCTATAATGTTCAACCCCATGCCAGACATAAGTCAAAGAGCGATTATTATCTTTTATGTATGTGTGGTTGTTTTATCAGGCTGCGATTACAATATAAAAGCTCTCAGTGATGGGGAAAAGAGACCTATCAATAACGGCTTTGTTTGCACTGTTTACTTTATGGGCACTTGATATTTCTTACTTGCAATTATGTTTTACAAGTATAGATTGCTACTTTGGAAATACATTTTGATTGTACATCTACTTATATACCACAGAGAATGGTCTTTGTTACCACCTCAGCCTTCAAGTCTCTTCTGGCTCTTCTGGCTTCATGTACTACTGTACTGCACTCCAATTGTAGTAAAAAGTGTCTCCTAGCTGGAACACCCGACTGTCATTATCTCAGTGTGTGATTTATGGTGATATGGGCTGTTGAGGTGTCCACAGCTTTGTGATTGTAGTAATGAAGCCATAAAGTGAGCAGCATGAAACAAAGCAGGGACTCAGTGGTTGTAACCACATCCACTGCTTCAGGCAAATCCCATACTAAATCTGCCTATTATCCAGGAGATTAAAAAAATCAACATTGTTGTTGGTCACATGTCATATCCGTCAACGCTAAAGCACCCTTTTCTGACAGATTGATCCTAGAATGCAGTCTCCAACTGAGAGCTGTACTAGCAGTAATTTGGTTCTCAAAATCTGTGCCAAGGCAGACAGGAATCCCTCCCCGCTCTTCTACATGTGGTTACCCTCCTCATTGATTTACAAATATAAAGTGCTCATCCAGGTGATGTGAGAGAAGTGGCTGTGTTGATCTATCCGTGCCACTCAGATCTCTAGCCAGTGAGACACTTTCTTGTGCTTAGACAGCCTAAATGAGGTCATTTCTGTCGGCTTTGGGATCTGCAGTGCGCAGGGGGGTTTTAGTGTTCAGATAATTTGCCCATTTTCTGATTCTGACAAAGAATATTTTATGGAAATGCACCCTTATTCCAGGCACCTTAATGGAGTATGTTGGAGTAGTATGCAAGCTGATGAGGTTGTTGTCTGTCACTGATAAATGTAAAAAGCAGAGAAAATGTCAGGGATGGGCGCAGCTCCAAAGGGCTTTTTGCCTTCATTTGAGATCAGCAATGCCTAAGCACTGCATCTTCAGGGCGTTACGGCACACAATCACAAGGTTATTCTAATAGTTTGGAGCTGTGTGAATACAATATAGGACAGCTTATAGCATCTGTCTTTGTGTGTAGCCACCCAGTGGACTATCAAAGACAGAGTCATCCAGCTTAATTTGAGATAAAGGCACTTGCTTTCCAAGTCTTTTTGACAGGTTGAGGTTTCAGTCTACCACATAATTGCTGTCTTCTGCTGTTCTTTTCCTTCTATGAGTAAATCCTGATGGTGTGTCACTGGCCTTACATGACAATGTGAGCACATGATGTCATTTCCATGGGTGTGGGCCACCAATTACCATGACTCACATGGTTACTAACTACATAAACCCAGGGTCTTTTGTTGTACTGGATGAAGATATAATGATGAGTCGATACTCAATTTGATATCTCTTCCAGCGAATGTCCACAACTTACACTCCTGAAAAAAACACAATTTAATAACCAAGTGATTGGTTACTTTATGTAAAATAAAGTTAAAGTTGTTGCCTACATTACTGTAATATGCACATGCACATTTATGCACAACAACAAAAGGCTCCTATAACTGCTTGATCTTTGACTTATAATTTTGGGGTTATTATTTTTGGTGTTATATGGCTACCAAAAGTCCAAATCATTCCATCAGCAGTGTTCAAATTTCTTACCAAGTGATTGCTAAAATGATGCAAAAATACAAGCCAAATGCTTGAGAATGATAACATCTTTTACAAACTTTATCTTATTTTCTTAATTTTTTTGTCAACAGACAAAATGTAAAACAAACAAACATAGTGTATCCCATTTGACTGAGTAAAATATTAAGGTCATGCAGTAAAAAAACCCCAAAAACATAAAACTGATATTTGAGTAAATTCGGTTTTGAAATAAATATTGCACTTGCACACATGGCAATAAAAATTACAATAAGAACATGAAATAATGCAAATTACAATGGACATACAATGAAAGATAGAGTTACTATATGGAGCAATTTTTAAGTAACTTATAATAAATAAATAACTCTGAGATGGTTGCAGTAAGATGTGAAATGTGTTTTTGTGCTGGGTGCAATTTTTGATGGAAGATTTTTTTACAGTGAGAAACACATCGTAAATACCATTTGCACCACCAACAGTGAATACCAGTGCTGTATAGCCACAACATGTGTTGGCTTTGAGGAAGGGTGTGACTATTTGGCTTCATGACTTTTTCTTTAGTGGAAAGTCATGGAAGTTGTCATTGTTTGATCCACCTATGCATCAAAACTAATGGCTGGATGCAGCAAGCTCAGGCACATTCTCAAAGGGATTTCCAAAGAAAATCACAAACTGTAGTGGGTGTAGATTGAGTCAAGTTGAAGGAAAGTGGATACAACCAAAAGTTACATTACAAAACTTAATCACGTTTTTGGCAGTGGTACCCATAGGGTTCGGGTGATGGGGGGTTGGTTGTCAGAGGTGTGGGGTGGCCAACTTCCCCTGCCCTTTTATGTTTTATGTTCTCTTTTTAAATTGCAAATGGGAACCTTTTGTTTTCTCACACATTGCCCTTATCTATAACTTGGCTGCATAGTGAGCTAAATGATACCTATTTGGCCAACAATAAATAACAGCTAAACTCATTACAGATGTTGTTTTGAAAGTTTTGCTGGCTTGAGCCCAATGGGTCCTCACAAAGTATAATGTTTTGTTTATGCATTAAAATAAATAACCAAGAAACAGAACTTAAAGTGATTAACACAATTAACACAGTGTAGCTTCAGTACACAAGCAATTATCATATTAAAGTGTAAACATGAGCCATTCTTACATGAAAAGTTTCTGCTGCGATGGCTGTCAGCTAAGATTAGCATATTTTCTAGCACCACCTTCTCTGACACAGCTAACATGAGTGCTACTATTAGGAGATTTGGATTATTCACAATATGACTACATCTAACCAAATAACATGATTATAATACTAACATTAAAAGATTCTCTCATCAAGTGAGTTCTATACTAACAGGTGGCTATTTCACATAAATGAAAAACAGTTAATGAATAAACACAGTTGCCTTTGTGTTTGCCTCCGTTTCCCACCTCAGCAGCTGTTTTTGGAGAAACAGAATCAGTCACGAACATTTAAGGAACCATATGGGGGCATTAATAGTCCTCTGTATAGTACTCCATAGGACCATTATCCAATTTAAGGTACCACAGAAGACCCAGAACTTTCTGTATACAGAAAAAAAGGAAGTGTACACTCCACTATGATATTCTCCAGAGTTTCCTGGTCGGAGCCATGTGTGAAAAACAGCAATATATAACACTTATGTGATTTATGAGAGCTATATTTATCACGTTGATATAAACTATTCAACTATTACCAGCCTCCACATTACTCCAGCAATTCATTCATGTCAGTGGACCAAACAATTCCCTCCCCTCCACGCCGTCAACCCCAAACCAAACTACCTCTCTCTGCCTGTGCCCATATGACTTTCAATAGAGACTTCTCCAAGGAAATAAGAGGAGAGGGGGGACATTTCTCAACTCATCCACATGCAATAAGTGATGATGCTGCGATGTATCACACATTGATCTGAGGCATTTGGGGGAGCCGAGCGTATTAAGAAGGGAGCGCAGTAGACGAATGGGCCTGACTGGGAGACAAATTGGGCCAGACATACAGCAACACAGCCCCAGGAAATATCGGGGCTCACGTCACTTTTATTGCTTTAATGCATTTTAGTGTTAACTGAGAAACTGAACCTCAAATTACCTACAATCCATTTGTTTTTTCCCTCTCTTTGTTGTCTTCTGCCCCTGCAGAAGGTGTAGTGAAATCCTTATAGGCAGCTGTATGCTGAACAAGCAAGGTTCTGTGTTTTCCTTGAAATAAGTTGCTTATTTAAAATAGGCTATATTATTGTTATTATTGTGAAAAAAATATAAAGACTAAGAACATCAAGAAAGGCTCTTTTGTACTCCCTTCCAAATATGATTATAGGGGCATTATGTATAGGAAAAAGGAAAACTGTAACATATTAAACAATATAACCATTGCATATATTTTTAGGTGATTACATTTACAAGAAAATAAACAAGAAAAAGAGAACAATAATGTAAAGTAGCTATAAATCATGCTTTAATTTAGTCTGATTTCCAGTTAGTGATCTGATGTTTTATCTAGAAGCTAACTGATCTTTCCATTAAAATGTGTTACTCCACAACCTTTACTGCTGCACTGTATAAGTAAAGTCATGTAGTTGTGGGAACACACCTGAGCCCCATCACCTTGTAAGAGGGCCATACACATCTGTCCAAATGTACCACGTCCTGTGACAGATATAGAAGACCTATGCTGCCTATCTTCATTTCCTGTGGAAATTCAGACAGATATTCAGAGAGTCAGACAGACAGGCCATCTCAGCTGCAGACCACATGGTACAGCGTCTGCCTGTAAGGTGTTACCTTTGTTGTCTGAACCAGTGGACATAGAAACACTTTATGTAGTGAGTTTGATGGGAGAAAGGATGTTGCAATGGCATGTCAGGATGAGGATCAGGAGGATCATATCAGGATTATTTATATTTGATTAAATTTGATTGTAACTGACTGCAGATAAGGCACTAAAAATAAAAAGCTAAAAGTCACACATATAATGCACAGTATTTAAACAGTACAGATGTATGTGTGATGCTCGACATCCCCCAGAGTTTAGATTAAATGCAACTGTCACAACCACAACCAAAGTGTTGTGACAGTCATATGCTGAACTGCTCCCCCTATAGACACACAGTATATGAGTAAGCAGGAGGTCACACAGGAGCCTGCAGAGGATTTATGATGTGGGGGTGTGTAATAGTTAATTCTCTTTAAGATGGAAGCTGGCAAATGCAAGCTATCAACCTTTAAGGCTTGAAATATTGAGAGAACAAGCGCACAGAACGTACACATGCACACACGGCGGCGCACACCCATGGAGTCAATCACAGAATAAACAGATGAAATCTACTGAAAATTTGAGGATAGAAAAACTGTCACTAGGATGATTCTCACCACAAAGAATCCAGGAAAGACAAGTGAAGGGATCTTTTGAAACCTTAGGTAAATAAGAGGAATCAGGCGATGAACATCCAGGTAATAACTGATGTTAGGACTTGGCATTTGCTCTGACATGCATTTGAGACAGGAACATTAAAAGATATCCACCATTTGACAGGTATCACAGTTCCCCCAGGCAAGAAGGATTCTCATTTTGATGAGTGTGTCAGTCACAGTGAAGCATGTCGACAAGGCAGATTTCAAGCACTGACGTTCAGGAATAACTCTTGCCTCAAAAATTACAAATGGAATGTTTGAATAGCTGTGTGAAGGAAGACTGATTATAGCTAAACTACAAAATGTTAAGTTTGGGGTGCTGAGGCTTTAGCATTTATGAAAATACAATATTCAGCAGGGCTTCAAGTCAGTGTTCTGTTCATCATATGTTTCAGACTGAACATAGCTTTCCATTCACGATGCACTGGAGAGCTTCTCTGCTTGCCTCATTCTTTGAAATAACAATGCGCAAAAGCATTGATTTGAAACATAACACAAGCCACCGCTTCCAGTGTACATAAGCTCAATACTCAGCAGAGTGCAATTGTACAAATTCCCAAAATGGATCACTCATAATCAACTTCAATGAATTAGTTGTGACTGAAGTTGACAGGGCTGTGGAGAGATGGCGGACGACACAGGGTTTTAAATGCCATGCTCAGCGCCAAGTGTGAATAGTCGCTCTGTATGCATTTTTCACTCCAGCGTGTGCCATGTTCAGTATATGACACTCACATTGATTTACTACCCTCTCCCAGCTAAATAATTTACAGGGATATGGCTCTCTGTGCTTTTAATGGTTGTTGTATAGACCTGCTTGCCTTTAAAATGTTCCACAGGCAAGCAGCCATATGCCTGGATGGATGGGAGACCTCTCAGCACTGATTAATAAGCTGCTCAGTACTTCACTGCAAACAGGGTGTCATGAAACACAGCATAACCAGAAGCAGCCGAGGTGCAGCTGAATGCGTTGCGTGCCTTGTGTGCATTTGTGAATAGGCCTCAGTCCAGGGCTCCACAGGTAATACGAGTGATCTGATGTGGTGCGTATAAAAAATAGATCTGTTTTAAATTTTGATGAGTGATTTACCCTCAGTGTTCACATGGGAGCCCTATTATGAAATATGAATGGGTCTGTGTTTTGGCAAATGTTTGTGTTTGTCGGTCTGAATGCCATTTCAAAGAAACACACCGTCAGTTCTTTGTGGGAGGTCGGCCTATTGGTCTGCAAACAGAGCCAAAGAATATTATTCATTACTATGTCACTCAAACTTCATTTCATGGATGCCGCCAATCAGAAAGCATTGTTCTTTTAAATATTATTCTCTGTTAATGTTTAATGTCTCTGGCAGTTCATAGAATTTTGAGCATATTGTTTTGGAAAATGAGACTTGATATGCAAACCATTAATCATCCAAGCGTTTACTTTAGAGCACCTGTAGATTATGTCCTCTGATAACAATTGAGCCACCCATTCTTTTGATGAATGTACACTTGTTCAAGTCACAATTGCTAATGGCATTAATCTCATTTACCTTTAGACCAGAGTGGTTCGTTTAAGAGTAAGTTCTAGGGGTGCTTGGTGTCTGGGGAAGTTTAATTTGACTGTATTTTAACTTATTAGAAATGATCTCATGTAGAGGGTGTATCAGAATGACGATTGTTGCACACAGACTGCAGGTGGTTATACAGTTCAGTATTAAATCAATGGCAAAGATTTTACCATAAGGGAGTCAAAGACATGAAATCTTACTGGCTGCAGAGTCTGTGGCAGAATGTGTGTCTGTCTGAGGTTCTGTGACATGAAAATGTTTGAGAACCACTGCTTTAGACAGTCCAAAACTGCAGGGAGGCAGCCAGCATTTTCCAGTTCAGAGCTCAACACAGCCCAGCATGATTTCGACAGGTTGAGTGCCTGCATGCTTTCACTCTGAAACGATAGAACAATATCCCCTTGTTCCTGGCGAAAAGAAAGAGAATAAATGTGACAGCTGTGAACAAATATGAAGATGATGGGGGAGTCAACCATTTGAGATGCAAAATGTTTTTTTTTTCTTACATCTTGTGAACTTCGAAGCTGTAATTGCTAATTTGAACCATGCGCTGTGTGATACACTATCTCATAGTAAAGTGATCAGCTGTCTGTCAGTATGTCTGTTAGGAGTTTGAGATGATCACATTTGAGGACAGAGACTACATCACGCATTGCACTGGCTTCACTGTAGGCATCTCAGGTATGAAGACAATCAGAAAGCTGTTTTTAATTCACTCAACCGTCCATTTAATCATATATGGATCACTTCAGCATGGACACAGTCACTAATGGGGAAACAAACTCTTTATCCCTGTCCATAACATCAGTGTCAACATACTATAATTGTGTATGTAAAGCTTTTTTCTTAACTGTGATTAATTAGTTAATTCCCTCTATGCCTTATCGTGCAGACAAAAGTGATACTTCCCGGCAATTATCTTCATTTTGCTTTGCAGATTTTGCATGTCAGGTTTTAATAAGCACTCACAGGGTCCTATCTTTCCTGATTACTTTTTAGTGCCTCTACAGACATCTCTTCGACTCTATATGGCTGAAACACACATTAAAATCCGAGGGGTAAGCTGCAGCCTTTCGCAGAGCCACACACAGTTGTCCCTGTATTTTCTGTGTGCTATTTAATGGTTCATCCATCTCATCTGTTCAGCTAAATGTGCTTGTTGAAAACTATCTGAGCCTGGGCTCTGCTACAGATTTAATTTCCATACAGACCGTATACTGTGAGCTGTTGGCTGTTCTGGTAGCTGAGTCTCTTTGGAGTGAACCCTGGCTCTTGGCCACAAAAAGTCCATCGTTTGAGTATCACATGGTTAGTGGTGTTTCCTACGGCTATATTTATGTACTCTAACTGTATCCCCTTTCATTGAAACCCTAACCAGTGGGTGATTTGTCTCCATAAGAGAGTGCCATTTACAAGCAGCCATGCTGGGGTGGGACCCCAACCAGAGGACTTGTTAATAGCACACATCCACTTCTCACCAGATGCTGTCCAGAACGAACCAACATATACAGAGAAAGATGTCGAAACCAATTTTCTATGAATGCTGGACCACAGTGTTAAACTTTAAAGGAGTTTTAATGTAACTTGCATGTTTTCTTTTCCTTTTTCCATCTGGCGCCATCATACAGTAAACTAGAAAGTAGCTGAGAAGTGCCATGTCATTTTGGCTACTAATTATTGTACCTTATAAACCTTATTGTAAATAAGTAATATGGCAGACAGATGATGGATTATGTTTGAAACTTTGTCCATTTGGTAAACATGAATAATAAGCCTACCTCACTTTAGACAAGATCTCTTCAGACTTATGATTACGATTTTTTAATAAAATAAAATAATAATGCCTTTATACAGATTTGATTTAACTTTTGGTTGGACAATATACAATTAACCCAAAACATTCAAAATAGCACACAATAGCTTGTGAATACTGTATGTTCTTCATTTGTTTTTTTCCATATATACATGTATATTAATATAAAAAACGCTGACCAACCTGGCTAGCTTGTCTCTGAGTTTTACTCTGCTGTGCCAAAAACATTACATTTTAAGACCAGGAAATCTTACATGGTGCTTCAGCCAAACACCCCTGGGTCTTACAGACATTACATACTTCACCACTTACTTTCAGTCAAATGTCCAAAGTATTTTCCTGTCAACTATAAGAACAGTAAAGTCATGGATGACCTTTTGACTTTGTAATTTTCAACTGCTATTATTCTATGTCACTTGAATGTATTCCACACTTCCATATCTATTTTTATTACCATATTCATGTTTCACAGCTCACTATATTTATCTTCCACAGTACTGATATTTATATCTGAATGGTATTGCCTTCTTTTAATTAGTGAATTCCTTTCTTGTTACATTTGATATTGTATATTTTATACTTTTATGTTGTTATTTTGTATATCTATTGATGACACCTGATTGGAGTTGCAACTGCAATTTCCTTTTTGGAGACAATGACACTAAAGTGCTCCTGAATCGCTGTCACTGGCTCAACAGCAAAATGAACTACCCTACATTCATGTATACTTTCAGTGAGTATATTTGGCTTTGTGATCAGTGTTTCAGCCTACAGCTGTAATGTACTGTATGTTTACTGGTATATGCAAACCGAGGTAGCAGGAGTTTACATGACATCTGATGGTAATTCAATCTTGATTTTCTTTACTCCTACTGTTTGAGTTGCTTGACATTCTTTCACTATTTGTTAATATTGATCAGATTACTGAGGTTTAAGTCTTCATCCAGTACTCAAATGAATTTATGTTATTCTGTGTGAACATATTTTGCTACCTTCACCCTCAGTAGATGAGTTCCTGACCCATTAAGAGATGATACTCCATTTTCTCAAATATGTGGGGCACATACTATAAATTGGAAGCTTTTTAGATTCACCAAGGCCACTGAGGGCAATTTTAGATAGACACTATACATGCCACTCTTCACTACTTGGATCAGTTTTGAAAGTCTCTCTCTCTTGATGTAATTGCCCTCCATTTCATAAAAAAAGATTTATTGAAAATCAGATCTCAGGTTATGGGCCCTGATGACAGCAAAAGAAAAATGCAGAATTTACTGTCTGCTTTTACAGCCGGATTTCAGAAGTAATTGTTGCGGGACATGACGGTGAGTTAGCAGTTATAAACCTGTCCTCCATATAAATTACCTAATCAGGAGATCCCAGTGGTTATATAAATTGAGCCACTCATTCGTCTTCAATGGCCTGTGTGTGCATATAAAACCACGACCATCATATACTTCACAGGAAAGGGGGTAGCCGTTGCTGTTTACAGAGTTAGGGGGAAATGGATGACTTTTTGCATGCTCAATCAACTGTGAAATGTCCATTTAATCATCCCCAGAAACCCCCCTGGTTTATTTGTGCTGCAGCACAGATTTACATTTCCAAACATCCCCCATATTAATCATTACTTCATCACGCCCTCCAACTGACAAGAAGCATAAACCACCTCAGTGTACTGCCCTGTCGACTAATGTGTGTATGTTTCTGTCTAGGAGCATGTGTGTACGCGTATTTGTGTGTATGCGAGCACTTTGAATGTGTGTGTGTATGTGGGTGGGTTGGTGTGAGGGAAAAATCTGCCCTTTGATTCACTCACCACTCACTGTGTCCAGCAGAAATATTGAGTTTTAGTGGCATGATTGCATTTTTTTTTGTCCGCTGAGATTTTTGAAATACAACTTTTCAGGCCAGGGAAGCCAAATGGGAGTCACTCACAAGTACTTTTTCTTCTCCAGAGGAAATCAGAATGATTGATGTTATTTTTCAGGAAACAACATCAAAGAAAAACACATGAAGTGAAAATGTCACATACTATCGTTTTTTTTTTAAAGGGTGAACTGGCTTTAAAAATAGCCTCAGTTTGACTTTTGGATAAAACACTGTGAGCTTTAACAAAATGGCAGTAGAAAATGTTGAGGTCAGATTTGAGCTTGTTGCAACAAAACAGCATGGTATGTCCTCAGCATAAGACAGCTTGAGTGATTTACACATACTGTACTGCAGCAGGAGTACCTTGGCAGAGCCTCTCTACCTGCCGCCTTAATGAAATTCAGGACGTTTCACCATCAACAATGAATCCTTCATAAAAGAGTGAAGTATGAGTTTATCACCCAGGATGAGAAGCATGTTACATTTGCCACTTTAAACAAGATGAATGGGTCACTCAGCCATTTACATTCTCATACATTTTTATGACTCTGCCATGAAGTGAATTTGATCTATTGGTAACAAGATAAATGATGGGCATAAAGCTTTGGCAGTTCTGACTTTAAACAATCTTTCATTTGATGCCAGTCTTTTACTTTTACATGACGCACCGTCTATCTTCACAACCTTGTGCTCAAATAGTTGAAGAGTAAGGAGGAAATGGCAACCTTCCTTATTTCCTGACAAAAGTCTGCACTTCCAACACAAAGATTTTCACTTATAGTAACACCACATATTTTCTGTGTTACATGTATGTGTTATTCGTGATGGGAAACAGGTTGACCTCCAAGGTGCACAAAGGGATGTTTTGTTCAACCTAGCTGGTCGATGGAGATGTTCAGCCAACCATGGGAGTTTGCCATGAAGTAGCATGAAAAGCAGCTGAAAGCTTCACTTTGCAGTTGCCAGCGCCTTTCAAAGATTTTTTTTTCTTGGAATGATGTCCATATATGTGTACATATGAGCATGGAATTTCAGGAGCACAGAAACAAAGTTGGGTCGCAGGAAATATCCCCTGTCAAAGAGTGAAGGAAGACGGTGAATGGAGCTGTCCGAGCGATCAGAGTGATGGAAGAAGACATCCTCTCTGCTCTCTCTCTCTGTGTCCATGTCCTTCGTCTCCTTCCCCTCTCATGCTTGCTGTCCTGTTCTTTTACACATGACGTTGGCTGGTTGGATGTAGCCACTGGAAACATTTCAACTGAATAATCTGTCTCTGACTGTCACGTAGATTAACCTTTTAGCTGTATGGACGGCATATTAAAAATGTTGCCGTCAGAGCACCATGGATGGATCCTTGTCGAGACCTCGGCACCTCTGTGTTGTAATTTGAAAACAGCCCAGGCCCATTTAGTCACTGGTGAGCGAGGGCGTTGCAGTGCAGACAGAATGATGTATCACCTGGTCGGGCTAAATGACAATTTTATTTCTCACCTCCACTTTCACTGCGAAATATTACCAGCGCACTTTTCTCCATGCCGACTTCTGATTGAACCTAACGTCAGTCAAGCTAACTAGCGAGTGAGTTTGCCACTAAAACACTGACATCAGCCTCTAGCGCTAATTTGTTGATTGACAATACAGTACATGCCCAGAAGCACAGACAAGCGCAGCACATTTTGGTGTGCGCACATGCATTTCACTGTGAGTTTTTTTTTGTTGAGGCTGAAGTCATCTTTTGTAAGAGAGGCATGGAGAATGCTGCTTGGAAGAGAAACAGGAAGTACAACAGAAGGCCTTTGTTTGGGTATCTACGTAGAGACCTGTAATTTACACCCTAATGGGCGACGCCATTGCCACTAGAGGCATTGCCGCTCTGAGGGAGACACGGAATAAGGAGAGAGAGGGAAAGAGCTCCATCATAGTAAAGGGAGCTCCTGTCTGCTGCAGTGGTCCGGGACAAAGCTGAGAGCTCCCAGACGCCCTGTATGATTAATGACTTATGGCCACGCTGTGTGGAAGCCTGGTAATTAGCTACAGGCTGATTAAAGACAAGTAAACTTCTGCTGATAACCCGATTCTGTTTCTCCCCAGCGCCGACACTGGCATGTGGAAGCTCTTACTGCCAGGGTTGCAAGAAACAGACCAATGTTGAGTATGATGAATGTAGTCTCCAACAGGCGTATACAGGCTCTAATTTAAAACTATTTAGCGTGTGACATATTGGCATTGTGCTCTCTCTGTCTCCCTCCGTTCATGTTCGTGGTTTGCAATGGCGTCCAAGTTTCAGGGGGCTGTTGTTTTGAGTCTGCGCCTGGCATATTCATGAATAAAGTTTTGTGCTGGCTTCCCCCCCTTTGCTCCCCCTGGTCTTTTCCCTGTTCATAGATTTTCCTCCAACATTTGCATTTTATATATTAGCGAACAAGGAGAGTGGGAGCCTGCCACGAGAGCTCGTCAACTAGCAGATTTTACAGTTCTGGCTGTCCAGAAACAGACAGGAGAACTGAAGCTGGGCCAGAAAGTGGACAGCATTACACTGGATTTACCTTATGAAACAAAATGTAAGCAGAGTTAGCTTAGGCATGAAAGGGATAAAAAGGCCTCCAAGTACTGCACCAGCAGCCAAAACAACCCACACAACCGTCCAAAGTCTTGTCTCTGTATTTTCATGAGGTGGGACTATTCCCCTAAAGTAAACAGATGGAGCAAAAGAGTAATGGATAGCAACATTAAATAAAGCTGATGTCAGTTGTTTTGCAGTTGAGCTTAGAGAGTCCCGCAGATACTGAAATTAGTATCGGTGTTACTTAATAAATACTGTGCACTGTCATCATCCTACTCTGATGGGAATATAATGTCATAACAAGATGTTATGCAACAGATGTATCCATTTCTCCTGTAAAAATGTAACATTAGAGACAGGAGCCAGTTTTGCAGTGGATAGTTTGCTACAACTAATCGTGAAACCCAATTTGTCTGTGGCAAGTGAAAAACGGTCTCTTCTCGAAATGAAATACAGGACTGTTTGTGTGTGTGTGCGCACATGTGTGTGTGTGAGGGTCTCTGGTAAGGAAAGGACAGTGCCACAGGGCAACCGTATGTGTGCTGAGATGAAATGCCCGGCCACCCACTCCTCTCCTTTTATCACCCCTCTCATAATTAGGTTGGTTAACATACTGCCGTGTATGCAGTCATATTGACTGGAGGCTTAATCATATTAGCATTGAGTTCCCGTCCCTGCTTGCCCCAGGTGACGCTTGTAAGTCCAGAGTTATGGCCCCAACCTATGGGAGGAAATTAGCTGCGGACACAAGTTTGTTCTTGTTCTCCACCCTGTGTGTGAAAATATTTAGCAGGCAGGGCGGGCTACAACACTGTGAGAAATGGAAGGGGGAAGCACAATGTTCTACATAGGGCACCATAAGGCATGAAAAATGCAGGAAGAGCAGAAAGAGGTGCAGCGTGTGTTAGTTTGGCTGGCAGTCCATTAGGCCTGATAGACATTTCACTTACCAAAGTCAAATATAACAGTCTAGCATTCATTAATATGAGGAAGGGTCCGGGGAATCAAACCCACCATCTGGTTAAGACGACAGTATAATCTACAACTCATGATTAGGTCTAAGGAGTGGAATTTCACTTTAATCTTTTTCAGGGCTTGAAATTTCCATCTGCACCGTGCGGCACATCATTTTTCTTCAAGACAAATGTGCTGTTTTTCATGTTCCAAAATTAGATCAGAAGAAAACGATTAATCATGTCATGGCCTGGGAAAGGAAACAAAGATCTGATTTTCCTCTCTTCCCTCTCTCTCTCTCTCGCTGCACCCATGCCCCTCCCCTTTCCTCACCTCTTCCTTTTCTTCCCCTCTAGCCTCCTCTCATCTCCTCTGGAAGACCTCCCTCCTCCCCACCCCCTTCTTGTATCTGTTATCCTCTGCCTTCCATTCGCCCATGTTCTGGACAGCGTTCCTGAGCCATATCTTCCTCCCTGTCTTTGTATGAGACAGAGTTATTTTTCTTTTCATCGCTCGGCCCTGACTTCAGAAGAAAGGATATGTGGGCTTGATGATTTATATGAAATGACGAGGCGTCTTCAATTAGCATAGCCTTCCCTCTTCTCCTCTGCCTTCCCTTTGGCGGCGAACAACAGATGGCGTCCTGTTTGTATGTGACACCACAACCAAATCTAAACCGGGAAGAGTGCAAGTCACCGGGACTGCAAATTAGTGAGGCCACACAACTGTCAGGTGCTGGCCTCCACTGACAGTTGTAGCCCATTACGGGAACATTGATGTTTTCACAGTGTGACAAAAAGGATTCCTTTTTTCCCCCTCCTTACAGAGGACCTGTCTGTCAGCCAGCTCTCAAGTCATAACAAATCACTGGCACTCAGCTGAGGCTGAGCATTGGGAGCGTCAGGGGAAGATAAATGACCTGCAGGCCTTTGAAGTGCTTTGGCAGTTCAGATGGCTCGGCGGCGCTGACAGAGAAATATACACAACAGCGTAACCAATAATGAGAACATTAAACATTCCTGCCTCCTGACAGGCTGACAGGAAAGCCCAGCCTGGCATCAATCATCTTCCGAGGCATAACCTTGACAATTAGTCTCCTCTCTGCCTCCAGCTCTCACCCCGTGCTCTCCAGACTCCAATACCCAGACTGCACTAGCTGCCAGGCTCAAGGCGGATAGGATGGTGGGGTGAAGATGACAACAGGAAGGCACAAAGGAATGAGGGCCACAGTCAGTGGACCAAGACAGATTCCCTATCTGTATATGTAGATGACAGCGGATGTGGGCCCAAACATCCAAACATGTCAGGGCATCACATTGGATTTATAGTGACATCTTAGCCAGGATGGCAGTGAATACTCTGCTTTCTGCTCACTTTTCATTCACCCTGTATTCACTGTCTCCTTCCTGTCTTTCTCAGTCATATCAGTTCTTATTTTCACAAATAATACTACATTTTGAGACTGTACAATATACATGTATGGCCTTTTGTTTTCTTTGGACATACTTTGCAAGTTCACTTCGTAAGTATAGAGTCACTAAAAATATTTTGCAAGTTTTTGGTGTGACTGTGACTACTAACTGTATCTTTTCAGCCATTTTGGAGCTAATCAGTGAGAATATTTCACTTTGCCTCAATTGTGGAATTTATATTTCTCATTTCTTCAAACTTAACTAAGTTGTGTTTGCATTAAATATATTCTGTGGTATTTTGTCTTCATTAGTATCGTGTCAAGATATTTGGCAAATATTGTGTTTTGTTATCCAAATAAGTACATTTAGTGTGACAAGGAAAGTTTAATGCATTTCAGAGCTGAGCAGCACAATCCAAACATGCATGTGTCTCAATAATAAGTACTGAAACAGCAGGAACAGGCAAAGTCCCTTGGCCATACTGTTACTGAGTACAGTATTTCACTTGTGTTTCCTCCATTAGCCATCTGCATGTAAATCAACACAGACAAGCTGACCCCCAAAATGTTTATGTTCTCCAGTTTCCAGCACTAGCGCACTGCTCTGGCCGAACATTTTGTTGCAACACCAGAGGAGATGATTTATGTGGAATGAAGACATTTCCCCTTTGACTAGTGCATTTGCGAAAAGGTATGTCAAGGATGTGAGGTGCCTGGTACAGGCAACCTTTCAAGAGAGTATTTTTTACCCGCTTATTGGAAGAGCAATAAATATCTGGGCGACAGGGCCTTCTCATGGTTACAAAGCTTACCTGCAACTGAGCTGGATAATTAGCAGGCCCTGAAGATGATGTATGACTTTCATTACCCTTTGGGACGGGGCAAACTAAATGAGGACACAGCTAATTGCCGTGCAAAGCAGTCTGGCATGATGGGGAAAAATGCAGGCTCTGCCTCTCTCTCTCAGTCCTTCTCTCTCTCTCTTTGCTCTGTTGAGAAAAGGAGGCCCTGTTGCGGTTGTGAGGCTGTGATCTCCCTCTCCTCCCTACCTCGCTGCCCGCAGGAGTTCACTGACTGTCCATAAATCAGGAGCTGCTTACAGCTGAAACTACCCTGAGTCATCAACATGCAATAAGCTGAGTGACAGATTCCACCCTGACTACATTACACTCTCAGTTCAAACAGTCTTCACCTTAACTCTGTCTCTCTGTCTGTCTGCCACATCTTGAACTTCTTAGAAATCCAAACCCATCCAGGCACGGTGAGGATGAAAACAAAAGCTGGTATAATCATAAGATCTTCCTCCCTGCCAAGCGTTCGAGGAGAGAGGGAGGGAGAGGCTATAAGCGGACTGTGTACGAAAAGTGTTTCCAGAAGCAGCCCTCTCAGGAGTTCCAGTGGTGGAAGCTAATGTCTAAAATGGTGGGGTTAAGTATGTTGGCATCCATTACAACGACAAAGCCCTGCTCTCCTGCTGACATGCCAATTCAATTCAAGCAAGCCTCTCATTCATTATGGGATAGTGGGAGGGTTGGGTAGTGATGGTTGCATTTAACTCTTGACTTGATGCTTGGTATCCTCTTAGTAGGATGTAACCTTTTTACATTCGCATTAGCTCAAGTCTGGACAGCTGCAAGTTTTTAAATGTGAATGACAGGCTTCAAGTTATTGTCAAGTGACCTATGAAATTATAGACCAATGAGAGGATTGATTTTTTTGGTCACTTGGGAGGAGCACAACAAGCTGTAAACGTAACATTGACGTATTATCACCTTGTTAAGTTTTTATAGCACATCTTGCCACCCGACGAATGTCCAATACCACCACTTGTGGTTACTGGTGGAAATGGCAAGTGTGTTTCAATAATACAGACCCTAGAGGTCCGTTCGAAATTACACATGCATCGACCTCTGGAGCAGCAGCTCTGTCAGACATGGAACAGAAATTAGCAACTCAGGTGTATCTGATTACAAACAAACTGTGGGTTGAGAGGATTCCTCACGTCACGGTGTTTTAACAAAAAAGACTGAAGAAGACTGTCAACAATGTCAGTTGAGTCTTGTCTTTTCATCAAATGTGTATATGCACCAGCTTTTGTCAACCACATGTTTTTTTTTTTCTCATTACATCTGTATATTATGACAGTTCCACATTTTAACTTCTCTTGGCATTAGTAACTGATTATTATAAATGCGACATTATTATAATTGTTCCACAATAAGTGTCAATGTAGTAATATGTGGTCTATTTGTTCAGATTTATACTTTTTGATTTGACACCTCTCTAGTGCTTTACCCTCAATTAAACAAATTTCCATCGTTTTACATTCTAATGGGGGTCATTTCACACATAACAGTAGCTGCCCTTTTCGGCAGCAATGCCAAAGACCTATAAAATACAGAGAAGCAGCTCTATCACCAAATGATTTTGTCAGCCATGAACTTAATTTACTTCACTTGAAGCAGCAATCTGGAGCCTATTAATTCACTCTCAGCGAGTGAACTAGGCCTTTTTGAAACTATTTCACCTCTTACTAATGAAGCAATTGTTTCCTCTACCATGTGTCAGCTCGTGGAGCGTCACTAACCTCAGACAGACACAGAAAGGCTTTTGAGCTGTCAGGAGGGGTTTTGTTTGTTTCCGTCAGTTGTGCCGATCTGAGATTTGAAAGTTACAGCTCGGTTTAGATCCAGAGATGCAGATGAAAGAGGCACGGCCCAGTGATGTGAGGGCGTGTCTTCTTACTGCTCGAGAAATAATCGCACCAGTCAAACCACCTGCGCTTACGTTTGCCTAAATTAACTTAGTTTTGATAAAATTTCAAGTTAAGTGAAACGCTAATTGTTCCTAAGAGCATAACTATTTTAGGCTGCATGACATTTAGGGCTTCACCAAACAAAATAATACCTGGATGATTTTGTTGTGTTGCAAGAGAACAAAGCTTTTCTTTAACTATGCAAACAAGTTTATGACTTCTTTCTTTCTTTGATTTTTGCTTCAAGTATCTGTTTTATTTGTTCTATTGATTCCAACTTTGTCTCTTCATCTCCGCCCACAGACATCAAATCCCATAACGGTCTGCTTTGTCAGAACTCATTGGATCTAGTTTTTTTTTTAAATTTATACTGACAGTGGGTGAACTCCACTGTTGGTTGAATTCCTCGTTGTCCTGGATGGAACTGCTCGCTGAGCACAGCAGGAAGGGCGCAGGTCTCGGTGATGCCTCTTGTTTATCTCAAGGTGAGAATTGTTTTTGTTCTCACAATTCTCACAACACATCTCCCTTCTTGGCCTGCAGCTCCGAGGGGCACATTTGAAGAGGAGGTGAATGATTCAGATGATTCTCTGTCTGTCTCTTGTTTTTTTATGTGTGTGCATTTTTTATCTGTGAAGAAATGAAACATCTTTTAGGGTCTCATACCTCCAATAGTACATCTTATCCTAACAAAAGGTGTATAGTATGCTTTTGGCTCACCACTTGCCCCAATTTCTAGGTATAATGTTTAGTTTAGAGTATACCTTTGTTATATAACATTACAGTAAAGAGTAGCGCAACACAAACTCTATCACAACTGGTAACACAATGTACAGTTCAAGTGTGTTTACAGTGAGGCTGCGTACTGCTTATCTTTTTATTTGGTTTTAGATGCAGAGCACTTCATAGAACTGACTCATAACTCACTCACGTTCAGCAGGTTGCACAACGGGGAGCTGTTTGGTCATACGCCTTTTTCATGGAAGACATTTTGACATGTCACAGCAGGAAACAATAAAATGAATGATGGCTGGATTCCATTTAGCTGCCTCAGTTTTAGGGTCCTGGTATTGTGCATGCTGGCTCACTGTCACACTGTCACGGCTTGCTGGGATACTCGAATAGAACAGAGCCATTGTTAATGTTATTAGTAACACCTGTGCTTTTCCTGCTATGACAAGTCAGAATGTCTGCTGTGAAAAAGACCTATTGTCTGAACACTCCCACACATGCCAACCTGTGCAACCTGCAAGCAATTAGTGTTACATCTTTTGTGTAGTGTTTGAAAGTTTTACATTTTACAATTATTTCACTTGTTAGCTAAAAATAAAATAATTCATAAAAAGTCAACATTATTGTTTCTCACTATGCTGCAGTGGATATTAAAGGACATTCACACCTGCACAGTTTTTTTCATGTATCCTGGCTAATTAAATCTCTGCTCAGGTTGAAGTTGGGTGGGGCCACCAAACCTCATGAACCAATAAGGTGTAACCTCTCCCAACCTAACTGGTACAACAAGACTGATACGAGGGTAAGACAGCTGCCACTCAAGCACAATCTGTAAACGCCCACACAGCCCCTAGACGAGGTCTAATCAGGAAGAACAAGAGAAAACCTCCCCAGTGAGAGGACTTTTGTTTTTGGCACATGGCCATCAGAAAAGTATAAAAGCAGACAATGTGAGCCAGATAACAAAACATTTTGCAGGTTCAAAATGTAAAATGTACAATCCCAAAAGCCCAGACTCACAGAGAAAACAGCAGCCATTAAAAAACAAACAAACAAAAAAACATCTACAGCTACGGGTTTAAACTGCTGCTGCTTTTGCTTTTCTTGCCAATAGCTGGTGCAGATTAGATTCAAACTATAAGTCTGAAACTACTGGCTCTGCAATTTGATGACATTGGCTGAGCCTGGTATCAGCTGCTTTTCATCAATGACAGTGTTTGTTCTTATTCATTTTCATGAGGAAAAAGCAGAATTGAGGTGACAGTGAAAATGATGAAAATCCATGTTAGGGAAATTAAAAGTTAATTTATAAGTGGGGCTAAATTTACAACAGAATGTATAGGATTGTAACAGATTGAGCTGAGCCTTTTCAATTGTGAGACTATTAATCTTGAGATATTTCTTCCAAATTTGAACCATATGTTGGGTTAATATCAGTGCTAACCTTTATGTTCTCAGACACCCAGAGGCAGTAGATTTAATGACGATTGCTGTAGGAACAAAACAGCTTCCTACCAAATCCTCTTGGGATAAGTTCATAATACATAACTGCTGTTCCTGATCAATTGTTAATATTATGTTCCTACCTGACCACACTGAACTTTTAACACTGTCTGAACTTGGAGGGATTTTGACGTTTTCTCATCAACATTTCCATTACAAAGTGTTTCTTGACTGATATTGTATTCTAGAACATTTCATTTTATTGTTGTTGGCAAAAAGGAAATAACAGGAACAAATGAATTACAGTGTGGCACCATTTGAATCCAGCCAAGGCTGTTATGTAATAAGCTACAAATGAAACTGTATCCGCACATCGCCCAACTTTGTTTATATTTTTCATAAACTCTGGGCCTGCTGCTGAAATAAAACTGGTGGAGTTTTGAATGAAACCTGACAAGCACCAATAAATCACGCTAAATCATGAATCGATAACAAACGCATTCTAAATTATGAATAATGGCCACGCAGTCATAAACTAACACAAGCACAACTCAGCAGGTCATTCATTTCATGGCAGCACAAAATAAACAGACACATTTCTTTCACGGCACTAATAAATTTCCCTGAAAAACTCAAAGAACAGTCCATCTGCTTCAAATAATTTTTAATTTCCTTTTCTGTCCTGTCCCCATTAGGCATTCCATGGAGATATCCTCAAAATTCTTTCATTTACCTCCTTCCATATGCATCCAATTACCTTTCTCCCTGTACCAGGCCAGTGCCTGGTTTCTCTTGAGTATGGTGCAAAATACCCCCACCTGTACCTTAAGCAAACTTCATGCTTGTTTTATTATCTGTGAGAAGCTGTGAGTCATTCAGCTTGTGCTCTGGTGGATTTGGCCTGGGCTTTTGGTTTGATGTCTTCTGGCTCTGGCCAGGAACACCTGCACCTCCTCTGCTCTCTCTCTCTCTCTCTCTCTCTGCAGGCTGATCTATTAGCTGGCTAAATGGCCCAGCAGATGTTCACAGGCCAGCAAGGGAATCCGTTCCTATCCTTGTGACCGCTTCAGCAGCGATGCCGAGAGGATTTACACATGGAAAGGAGGACGACGACACATTTGAGTTCATTTACCACTAAATCATATTTAGGTAAACAATTCCCCAGGGTGTCATCAGTGTTAACTGCATTTAAAATGACCCCTCATTTCCCATGGAAAAGATCATGCTTGGCTCTTTTAAAACAGTAAGGAGGGAACAGGAACTCTTGTGGGATCCAGATATTAACCTTCTTGATCTTGATGATTTTTAGAGTGCATATAACCTGCAACAAGATCATAATGGGAACATCAAAGACTATGTTTTCCATGTATTTTTAAAATTGTATTTTAAAGTTGTTGTTTTTTTATAAAAGTATTTGCCTTATCTGTTTTTTCTTTCTCAATGGGTCCAATTTAATTGTTTCTATATTTACTTATTTCTATAACTGTGCTTTACATACTGTGGTTACTATCACCTGATACCTCATACCTACATAAGGGAATGGAAGTCTTTGCATGGAAATACTCTCTAAAAACATGTCACCTTCAAACTTTATTAGTAAACATAAAAGCTTATATCTACTTAGTTTGATGTTGAATTTGTACTTTAAAAGGCTGGGTTCACTCAATTTCTAAAAACGAAATCACAGTGTTATACAGCATGCTACAACAAATGGTAAATGGTAAATGGACTTCACTTATATAGCGCTTTTCAACCTTATTGGTTCCCAAAGCACTTTACAGATTGGTCTCGACATGTGGACAGGAGGAGCAGGAGATCGAACCGCCTTACAAGAGGAAAATCTAGAAATTAGGAAATGTGAAAAACTAAATGATTACAAATGATATGTATCTCAAAATGATTGGAGAAACTGTAAACTAGATCAATGAGACTTAGGGCGTTTTCACACCTATAGTTTGTTTGCTCTGGTCCGAATCAGTTGATGAGTTTGTAGACTTGACTGGCAAACCACGTGAGAACGTTCACTCCGCTTACTGGTCAGATGTCTCCGGGGATGTTACACACTCCGGTAGAGTAGGTGGCGGCATGCACCATTGAGGTTGGTTTGTAGTCCGCTAGTAAAACCAAAGAAGAAGAAGAAAGTAAATACAGTGTTTTGAACTAGTGCATATTTCTGTGAGAGAAACATTGCTGGTTTGTTCTCCGGATAGCTGCTACTACTAGAAACAGTTTGCGGACTCTGCCGCATCCCAGAATGCAAAGCTCATCTGGCTACAGGAGCCGTTTAGCTCAAACTTGCGGAGTACACCACATAGTTGGGTTGGATTGAGGTCGGATCACGTTCCCACCACAAACGAACCGCTCCAGAGTTTGTTTGGAACCGTACCGAGACCACCTCCTCTAAAGCGTCTTGGTACGGTTATTTTGGTCCGCACCCAAGTGTGATTACTGTGTTTGCACCTGCCCAAACGAACCGCACTAACCGGGCAAACGCACCAGGGTTCGTTTTAACAACAAGTTAGGTGTGAAAATGCCCTTAATTGCTTAATGGCACCGGTATTAACCATATTAGCTTAATGGTTAACTGCATAACTGCATGGCTAACCGTCTCCTACTGTATACAAAGTATCTTCTTTTCCCTAACATATACAGTTCAGCTTCATAAAAACATACAAACTGGCTGATTTAAATTGAAATATACCTTCAGCTTTCAGCTTTTTGTCACTGTAATCTCTGAGGTTGCAACTGTGTGAACTGCAGCTGAGGCCATGCTAGTTGCATGGTGATCTCGTGTTCACACAATGCCAGTCTTTTCCTTCACACTTTGCCCTCATCCTCAACTGACCCCCAGGTCATCCCAGCTTAAAATAGGCCCCGGGTATCTGTTTTTAACACCGGTGTTGTGACAGGCTGGACAACAGGATGCGGCAACCAAATGCCTTAGAGACACAAAGTGTCTTAATTAAACAGTTGGAAAAGTGGATGCCAGTTACAGAGTAGAGGACAGCGTCAAGGACACAGGCCCCTTTAAAGAAACAACTACTCCCGTACTAAAATTGATAGGCATGGGGTTTGATTGATAAGTTGATTTTGGCTATTGCTGAGCCTGTAGATTTGGAATATTTCCTACAGTAGAACATAAGCTTTGATTTACTGAGTAGTTCGAGAGGACAAGCCTGACAAGTAGAGGTAGGGATTGAATGACATTTTTGGTAAGAGAGCAATAATTTGTGTTTTCCCATGCCAACTATTAATACCCAGCTGGCCTCAGCACAGCACCACTTATGTAGGTCTTAAAGGCCAAGTAGGACGTGTTGTCACTGGTGTTTTTATAAATCTTGCCCGCAGGAACGCTGCTCTAAACAGGAGACTGGAAACAGAGCTGTGAGTGATGTGACTATGTGTGCAATGTGCATGTGTGTATGCTGTCAATATAATATACAGCACCTAGCTTTATGACTGTGGCACCCTCAACTCTCTCATTACACGGGATCACAAATTTCACTGTAACCTTCACAGAGAAACTGGGCTCAGGAGATAATATCAAGACTGGGGTGAGTTATAACTTCATGCTGAAATGAGGGTGAAGGAACAAGCTCTGTGCAGAGGAATATGTACCACTGTGTGCTCAAACCTGATTGATTTTTTATCAAGGGTTCTTGTAGAATGTTCTCAACCAAAATTACACTGAGTACTGAAAGCAAGTGTCACCTCATCCCTGACTGTTTAATTAATATGTCTCTTAAAGATTTACAAGAGAAGCTATTTTATGCATGTAAGTTGAGAGAAAGAGGAGGGCTGTGATAGCTGTCAGTGTAACGTTAAAAGATTGCAGTAAAGAAGTCTTTGCTCTTTAGAGAATTTACTGGCACAGCAAGGGATGAGAAGACACTAAAGGGTAGATGCCTGGTCCTGGACCTGACAGTTTGATGGTCGTGTGAAACTCAAGAAAGGCCAAGCTGGTTTGTTTTCAAGCCGTTTATAAACTCTACCAACATGCTCCCAGCACACTGGAGCTGCTAATTCATTGCTGACTTTAATCACTCATGTTGTGATCCCTCACAACACGAGTGAGTTTTCATGTGCTTTACAAGCTAGTGTTTGTGTTGCATATGTCTACTGAAGGTGTCAGGCAGGAATGTGTAAGGTAGCACACAAATGCTACAAAGGGCTCACTTGGGTGGTTTAAAGGAATATTTTGACATCTTGGGAAATACACTAATATGCTTTCTTGCTGAGAATTGTATAAGAAGATCAATACCACTCTCATATCTGTCCTTTAAAAATGAATCATTCATCATCCTTCTGATGTTTAATAATAATGACTGTACAGTGGCCCTGAAAGCTCAACCTAAGCTGCAACCTAAGAAAACACATGCAAATATACAAAACATAACCAAATACAGAAACATGCTGCAAATATCAGATATCACCGTGATGATGTGATGAATTAGTGGTATGGGTGCTATAAATAGCCACAGCCATGCGTAAAGGTCGTGCCTATTGACAGCTGTTCTGGTGCTGTTGGAGAACCTTGCCGATGTGACACAACTGGGGGAAATTGCGCTTCTTCTTTGCCGTTCTTCTCATTGTCAGGTCTAATGAGCGGTGGAACGGGTATCACTATGAAAACTGTGTGAGTGGAAATGAGGCTTGTGTACATGGACCCAGTTCCATGATTTGGATTTAGAGAACAGAACCAGGCGTAATGTGTGTCTAAATCTGACAAAAAGAATGTGTATGCATATTTCTGTCTTTGTGCATACACAGAAGTTTAGTTGTGAATCTACACAGAGTTTTATGCATCTGGCCTGGCACTTGATCCTTCTACTCACAGGCTTGATTTCACAGTGTCTCTAATGACTAATTTGATTTCTAATAAAGTGACACAGCCCAGATAATCTTTGACATTTAATTAATATTTAAGTAACAGAGTGCTACTAAATAGCTACTGGACAAAGACAACTATGTCGTTGTGACCTTTAAGTAGCTCAGTTTTTGAGCTTTGGGAAACAAGTAAATCAGCATCCACACAAGCAATCAACAGTCAACAAAACATTATCACTTTTACTCTGATGTGTATTAAACTCCTTGCTTGGGACATACTGTAACTGACAGAACCCAGTCACTGAACCCATTTAGTCCTGACCATTTTTAACCCACAATGCTCCAAACTGTCCTCAAGCTCACAGCATATGCTCATCGTGGGGCCACAGCGCTAATCCGGGGTCCTGTCTGTTTCACGGGAGACTTGTCAGCTCCTGGGGGCACAGATGCTTGCCTGTCAGAGCCACTTCAGGACGATGGATGGAAGAACAGGCCACATAGTGCTCTCCCTCTCTTCAGTGTTAACTTACAGTGGAAAATGCTAAACACCTCTGACCCTCTGTCCATCAGTGAGCTAGTTAGATGTCAGGGAGGTTTGGGAACAAGACCTTTAGATGACGAATCCTTACATGCGTGATGGAAGTCAGGTCATGGTGGTTAACATTCATATTATACTAAATTATTGTAAAAAATGTGGTATTACGTAAGGTCTTTGCAGGTAAATATATTAAACAAACTAATAAGCTGCCTTGTATCTTAATGGGAAATTCCTGGGTATTTTTTTGCTTATTATGATTACTAATCATGATGACAGTTTACTCACCACCTTCATTTTAGAGATTTGAGAAATGCTGACTTTGGCAAGAACAATGCTGATGAGGGAACTCTAGCTTACCGCAGATATCCAGCAGTCAACTCAGACACTTGTCTTTGACTTTGACTGAAAGTAAGAACATAAAGTTAGTGCCCTCGAAATCCCTGTAGCACTTATAGCAAACTGCACAAAAGCTGTACAATAATGCAACCAGCCACAACTTTATTGTTGGGTAGCAGTCAGTGAACACTGAACGGTGTGTTCCTTGTAATTTTACTTTTGCGACTCGGAAACTTGCAGACACAAACCATTGTCTCGTGCTTGTTACAACTACTTTACTTGCGTGCAAGCTAAATCGAAAGCAACCTCACACAGGCATGCACGCATGAAAACGGCAGGTAGGTCAGTTGGCTAGTTGATCAGGAAGTGGATCTACTATGCTACGCAGTTTGGTACAACAGCAACATGAGTTTCCTCTGTTCCTGTTTGCTTTTGGTCAGACTCAAAGACAAGTGTTTGAGATGATTCCTGTTGAATTAACTGTTTTGGAACTCTGTAGGAGGCTTAAACTCCCTGGTCAACATGTTATCACAACCAGTAGTCATAACAGACAGAAATACGAGAGTAATAGCCAGGTTGACAAATACTGGAATTTCCCTATAAAGCACAGCATTGTGTCAAGACCATATTTTGCAGTGTAGGAGAAAGATATCCAATTCTACGGGCTAGTAATCCAACTAATGTTTCACTGTTACAAAACCAGAGACAAAATAAAAACATCATGTCTTCCTTTTCAATTTTATGTGTCTGTTTATTGGGATTTAATTACCACTCTTGAGCAAGTTCAACACACTGGAGAGTAATCTAAAGTATCCGTCAAAATAGCACTTGGCAAGCACCAGTTGACTTGGGACTTGAGAGACACCAGGGGCATGGTCGTCCCTGAGGGCTCCGGTTTCAGTGCTGCATGATTGAGGCTGCCAACCTGACAGGCCCACCTGCCCATTGGCTACAGCCAGCTGGCCCAGACAATGATTAACGGCTAGCGTAAACTTACTCAGCAGGGTCTCAGACACATTTGTGCATTCACTCACACGTAGGAGTGTTACATGACGCTAAGAGCTATTACAGAGCAGGGGCCCAGACCAAGGCAGGAATGACAGCCATAAATGTTCAGTGGGACTGCCTAGTGCAGTTATCCCTTTTCAAAAAGAGAGACTCGCTCTTGTCAATAGAAGCGTGATTCCAGAGATCAATGGAGCAGATTTATGCACTGTGGTATATGGGAGATTACCCCCAAACCTGGATCCCATATCTGCCTTGAGCTTTCACCCCCTGCTTCCTCCATAAAAAGAAAATGACATCATAAAGAGTAAACTGGGCTTGATATCAGACCCGGCTCTAATCCCTAGGAGCTTTTTGATATCTTTGATTTTCATTTTTCAGGGGCTGCGAACTATTAATCTTTTGGTGGGGTGTAAAAATCAGCTCTGGGAATGCTCTTCAAAAACCTTCAAGCTCTCCACCTTTTTTTCAGAAGAGCACGGTCTTTGACTGGAACATTATCAATGTTACAAAATGCATACTACTGCTCATACCCCAGTCTCATTGGAAGGGCTTGTTTGGTGTGAACTTGTCAGTGTGTAAACAAATAATTTGAGGGGCAGGAATGCAGCTTTATGCACTTAAAAACAATTAAATAAAATCAGGCTGAATATGACAACCTTATACTAAGTAATAATCTGCAACATTTTCTTAAATGCCAACATTGCTACTTCACAGCGCTGATTTGGATAACATAAAGGCAATTCAATGTTTTTGTACACACTATGACATAAACACCTCTAAGCTGAACCTACATTTCACTTGATTCTGGGATGTGCCTTTGCTGTTTTTCCAGTGGCAGTGTGACAGCACTGCATGATGGGCCCTGGGCAGACTGCCTTCTTATTGCCTTAGCAAAAAAGTCAAAAGAGGTCGGAGGATATACACCAGACAAAAAGATTATTCACAACCTGGCAACACAAAATGTGTTCTTTTTAAGGGCTTATTGCTGATCTGTAAAGCATTGATTCATAATTTAGAACCATCAATAAGTTTATTGATATAACTTTTAAACCCTTTAGAAAGTATGCCTTATTAGAAAGTGGTACCACAAACTTTGAACATTAGCATTGCTAACTGATGGCACCTACTGCTGAAGTTGGAACAATTGCCTTATAGCAATCAGATAGTTGTTGTATTATTTTTTGGCAGTGACTGTTGTTTTGATTTATACTTTAGCTACTTAGCAAATAATGTTTGCAATCATTTTCAGCTGGCAAACATTGGCTTATATCCTTGATAAATAGTCCTATAAGCAAAATGTAAAATCAGTTACAACTTGAATTGGGCTTTTGAGAAGATAACTTAAGTAACTTCTTAAGACAAGCTTAAAAACCTTTGATCATGATGCCATGATATTTCAGAGGTTTGTTTGGAATTAAAAAGAATGGGTTAGGATGACCAGGCGTGACAGTCATGGCTTAACAAATAGTATAGATATGTATCAGATGTGACCTCAAATTGTAACGGGAATTTTTGCATGGAGCCTTAATTCACTTTTGCCAGAAAAACACAAACTGTAGTTTATACATTTTTGTTTTATCATCTGAGATAGCAATTAATTTAAAGCCCTGTTGACATATTGACATTTGTTTTACAAATGTTAAATAAATGACTGTGGGGAGTAGATGTTCATAGTAATTCTATGGATCAGAACAGACAAAAAGTACACAAGTTAAACCCTTTGCTTTTATTTTCTTCTTTGACTTTAATCACTGCTTTACTTTTTTATGCACCTTCATTATAGGAAGTTGAAATTGTGCAATGTAATAAATAGTTTTGAAGAGCTATCACAGTCCTGCTGATACATACTGTATGAAGCGGATGAATCTTAGGGACTGCATATGCAGCAGTGACTGTTATCCCATTATTCCCCGGCTAATGATGTACTAGAACCACGATGGGTAACGTATAGAGCCACGTGTCCGTCTTTTAATTTCAGAGAGCGAACCTGCATTTGGAAAAGAGATGAAGTATCAGCCCATTTTTTAGGCCAGCCATTTGTTAGTTATGTAGCTATTGATAAGGAAACTCAGCGTACAGAGGATAGTTAGTATTCTGGATAGGGCTCTTGGAAAAATAGGCTGTTTTTTATCCCTCCCGTGAAACACCGCAGGCCACACCATTGCTCCAACTCCAATTAATTTCTACACCCCATTCATATTACTCTTCTATGTAAGTGTAACGTTTTCTAATTGCATTCATCACCAAAACCCTCACTTAAATTCCCCCAGTATATTTATTATCACGCTAACTGGGTCTAAATTATTAAACCTTAATGATGTGGGCTCTGAAAATATGTTGTCCTTTATTTTCCCCACAGAGAATCAATGTTATACATTAGCAGTATAAATTAAGTAATACTTTACCTAGGCATGTTGCCGCCTTCAATAGTCCTTCTCAGTGAAATGTATTCTCACAGTCCGGTGGCTTGCGGGTGCCTCTGGGGAGGGGATGATATAGTTCATTCTAATGAAAGAGCTAGGTACTGTTAATGGTTTAAATGATACATTTGTGCAAGAACAGCAGAGAAAATATATATTAGAGATCTGGCGAAAACAAGATAATTCACACTCCCATGGGGATATGATGTCATCGGATGCATAGTGTATTCTGAGGCTCCTGGGAGGCCTCGAATGCAAGGAACGGCTGCATATTCTGGTGTGATATATGTGGGTCAGTAATAGAAATGGGCAATATACGGTAAAGTCCATCACACTTAAAGGTTAATTACAATAGCTACAGTAGTCCTACCTCTTTATGACGAAATTGGTTGCTATTAATCAAATTTAGAGTGCCTTGTAACATTATAAGGTGTGGAAAGGCATAATGGTCTGACACAATGTAATCTCTGTCTTTTTAGGATACTTAAATAAGCCCTTTATTTGAAAATTATTGCAGAGAAAGTGCCAATTAACAAACGAAATCAAAATTTTAAATAAGCTGCTATAGAAGACAGGTTTGTCTGCTTTTGCATAATCGGTGCAGTTAAAAGTGGTTGTAAATTGAACCATTAACAATATTTGAAATAACTGATGTCTTTAATTTAAAACCTTCTTTATTATTATCTTTTCAACAAATCTAAATGGATTTCCATGCTACCTCTCTTTTTCAAGGTGGGAAGTAGCCGCTAGATAAACGGAGATTAGGGAGCATTGTCTCATTGCAAGCACATCATCCATAACACCTTCCCTCAGAGTGACTTCAATTACATTAGCAAGTTAAATGCTAGCGTGAGGGGGCATTTAGAGGTAAAAATACAGAGGTCTGCTATGAAGGTAAAGCCTGTGACTGATGACACACAGGTTGAGGAATTGCAGAAGAAAGAGCACATCGGAGCGAGATAGTCCTGATATTTGCCAGACAGAGAAAAGGACTACGCTCCTCCTGCCTTCTGTCTCCTGCTACCAGGATAAATCCCCACTGATCGCTAATTGTGTGATTCTTCTTTTCTACATCAACTTCAGTCCGACAGGTTATTTCAGCTTGTTATCGGGAAAACATTTATCCACTTGGAATTATTACTGTGCTAGGGCCTCTGGTGAAACACAAACAGTAGTGAATCTTGTAGAGTTATGGTAAGGCCGCTCCTCATTAGATGGCCAATCGACTGGCGGAGCGGAGGGCCCAATCCCAGCCCTTTATTGAGTGTTAAGGAGACACAGACTGACATTTACATCTCTTGCTTCTTCATGACTGGCTAGAGAGAAAATGGCTGCCATAGATCCTGGCTCTGAGGAGCGGCATGTAAGGTCAGACAGTGAGACGCATCTTCATCTCTGAGCAATGCTTCATGGACGAGAAAGCACATTTGCTGCACAGAAAAAAATAGGATGAAGGCAGAAAATAGAATACAGTGGGTGCTTGGTAAGTAATATGTCATTTTGATGAGTGCGCAACTTGGTTGCATAGAACAAACGCTGTTCTCTCAGGGCAACAGAACTCCCCAAAAACAAACCTAAAAGATGTAAACAAGACAAGTCACCCAATCTCATCTTGTCTGTATTGACTTATTGAGCCGAAACACAGGAAAACACTGTTGTGGATAAAGTACCCACATACCCCCAACAAACCACAACGGCCCTCCACTTCTGAGGTGCTCTTTTCATTCAGTGGCAATTACAATCCACACCTGGCAACACAGAAGACATCCCAATGCCTAACAATGTCGCAGAGGAACTCTCTTCCAAACTAGCCTCCCAAATTGGCTCTGTAGCTTCGACCCAATTAGGGCTGAAATATGGTAACTGCATCAGCCATTATAGAGCCGTGGAGATTGTGCAGGGAGAACTCTTGAAGGTTAGGAGGGGGTATACTTCAGGAGTGATATGTTGCGCGGACTTATGCTTACACAGCAGAAAAGAGCACCATGACGAGGGGACGGCAGAAAGAAGCAAGAAGCAAAGGAGGGATGATAAATAAACACTCCTGAAAAGATATCCTGTGGACATATATTAGAGTAGTGGGGAACACAAGAAAGATTAGTGTTTTGGCCAAGGACGGGACTCATTCATTTCAACCTTTCTTCTGTATCTTACTGTAATAGGGAGTCTATTGTTAAATGCTAATATGGTCTGTTGAGTGCCTAATGTAATGAGCCATAGCCTTAGCATAATCTTGCTGAATTTGCATTATAACATGCAGTATTTTACCGATTTATTATGAAAGATTTGTTAATTTACAAGCCAGTTCTAGCCACTACATATATATAATAATAAAACCACATCTTTGTTATTTAAGAATAAAATAAAACACAAATTGCAAAAGCCAAGGCATTAAATATTTTATTATGCAAAGAGGAGAATGATGTTTTATAGTAGCTCATCAATATCTCAGGACATTTTAGCAGACCTGCATAAAATAACAAACCGCCCTCCCCCTCTTTCCTCCTGGATGGCTGGCTGTGGCCTACATGTGCTCCTGACACCAGGGTAACTAATGTTCCCCGTGCCAGCAAAGGATTCTGATTTGATATAAGCATTCAAACCTGTCTGCCTTGAGATATGGCGTCTGTCACCCTCCGCTACGATTGATTCTCCCTTGCCCTTAAATGCAGTGCTTGCAATGCAAGCCAAGGACACTCGCCTGCCTGGTCAAGTAATGACAATCGTCTTTAAGGAATAATGGCCCGAACGCTGCTTTTGAAAAGTTACCAGGCCGCATCCAGTAATGAACTCCCGGTTGATGACACATTGATAGATTCCTATTCTTCAAATGGGACACTGTAGCTGCAGTTTAATTGACAAGAAATGAATTCAGGAGGTTGGGAAGGAAAGGCAGGGATGAGATGGCGGGTGGGAGGAAGCAAGAGGGGGACTAAATTCTGTGTGATCAGCAAGGTTTCAAACAATCATTGGCGAAGTGAAGTCTCTGCCATATCTATAAGTCATCATGTTTTATAGACCATTAGGATCTCCAGAGAAGGGCCGTGTGGAGACTGTGGCTTTTTGTCGAAATTAAAATGTCAGAGAGGAAGAAATAGAACAAAACAGGGAATCTGCAATTAATTATCTGGCCATAAAAATTCAATAATCGGGAAGCAATGCTGTTTTCCGCGCAGCAGTACTCCTGATCACAAGAAACTGGAATAGAATGCATTCATCTCCCCAAATTACATTTCTAATCTAAAAGGTGATATACTAGAGAGGGAAAGAACCTGCAGTGTGAGCGGAGTACTATACGCAGCCTGTAGCTTACTGTCCTGGGTAATCTTTACTGCAGACAAACCTGTGCAAAAACCCAAATATCTAAAGAATGCAGTATTCTCAAAAATCCAAAAGACCAATGAAACAAGGCACTGTATAATCTATTTACAACTTACATACAGAAATTATATAAAACTTGTTAACACATACATCAAACTTTTGGTAAATATGTCGCCAGGTTTACATTTGCACTGAGATGCACAGTGCTGACACAGTACGACTCCATCTTTCTCTCCATTGGTGAATAATATATAAGAGAGATTAGCCTGAGGTAATTGCTAATGATTTTTAGAATGATACATGCCATCAGCATATGCCAATGGACATTCAATAGTGTAAGTGTTGTTAATGTGAGAGAAGATACAGTGTAATGCAAGTTTCATCGACTTCTTTGTCAACTGAAGTGGATAGAAAACTACTGCTAACACACAGGACAAAAATATAAACAGAGAAATTCCTAGTGGGATAATGAATACGTCCAGTCTGTCCTGTCATTCTATGTAGTCCATTAAACCTATAATCACTTTGCTGTATTTCATATTGACAGAAAAACTGACTGCTCACAGTACCTATATGTACCCATATACAAATACTTGTAAGGCCCTCAATGGCAAACTCAGTAGAGACGCTGGACCTAAGGACAGGTGTTTTCCTGTGTCTTAGTGTATCTCCTTGTCATGTGAGTGAAACACCATTAATGCCTTCCAGAAAATATTGTCTAAAAGTTTATGCCATTATCCCCACATTTAAACCTCTATTGTATCTCGCCCCTGTCTATGATGGCTGGCTTTTGTCCCTCCGCCTTCGAGTGTGGCTGCTCTGAACAGCTCAGAACACTTTTGCCTTCTGACATGGTCCGGTGACATGTCAGAAGACAGCTAGTTCTTTTCAATGCCTTTAGTCAATGATTTGTTCTCTTGTTCAAGTCTCTGTTAGTATATATTTCAAGCATGCTTCGAGCTTCTTGTTTTCGGCAAGGATGTAGTTTGGAGAATTGGTGTGAGAAAATGGCCACCCATGAACATTATGTTTTGCAAACTAAGATAATGTCACTCACAAAACATTAGCTTTCCCAGACTTTGAGTAAGTTTTACAAATAGATTTTTGTTTATGAATTGAAAATTATTAAAAATAAGTATTTGTCTTTCTTTATGTCAATCAAGGTCATCAGTCATCAGTTTTACATGTTCACATTTTATAATGACACTCAATGGTGTGCTACATATGTTGCACTACCATACTTTTTCCAACAGCAAAAATTGACAGCAAACTTGACTTTCTGTATCCAGCTCTCTTAATACATCCATAATTGTAACACACCTAATGTGGGCATTGGAGCTACTTGTACATGTTGCACTTGGCCAGGTAACTCAATTGCAGTTCAACACTGACAGACTACCTTATTTAATGATAACATGGCAGCAAGTCAGAGTTCCTTGAAACTGTAGATTGAACCTATTTGATAATGAAAAAAAAAGTCATCATCAAGGGAGCAATATAGAAAATGGAAGAAAGGAAAGAAGAGTGAAATATAGACGTAAAGTATCAAAGGCCTTGATGACTAATTGCAAGTTTGCCGCAGGGATATTGAGTAGGCATGTCCGCTGATCCACTCGATTGGATTCTGAGCCAATCAAGACTTTCTATCATTAATCAGTATTGGCTTCATGAAGCCCAATTCATTTCTGATCCTTAGTTTATTGTAACCCATAGTGCTCTGGAGTGGGTGTCTGGCACGGGGCAACGAAATGGTCAGGGATGATGACCTGTGATTTGAGGACAAAACATTGAAGTATTTTAATTCTTAAAACACTGTCGTGCATATCACGCTATAGTAGTTACTGTTGTTTTCAGTATAAACCTAATGTTTTCTCATCATCATGACATTATCTCATCTTTATATACAGTATACGCACACTTTCTAGTCGATACATCACTGCAAATTCAACACAACACACAGTTTACATATTGTGCACCTGTGTTGAACCGTACACTACAGTAGATGCTTCAATTTTTGTTTAAGTATCTTGTCTCCTCTCAAAAGTTATCTATGCATCAAGGTGAGAGAAGGGTAAGGACACATGGGCAGAGTCTTAAGGACTCCTTGCAGACATGAGACTCAGACTCCCACAGCAGAGGGTGGTCTGAAGGGGAGGAGGAGTGGTTTTAATTTAAGGAATGCAGTGGTGCTATATTTCACCCTCTGCTGTTGTCTCACATTATCTTGGTAAACATCCCTGGTACTAATATGATATATTTTCGAGCAGGCGGTGTTTCATCCTGCTCCCTGCTTGATTGATGAATGACGGAGCGATGAAACAGGGACAGAGATTTATGGTGCTGCTGCGCATAGAATATGTATGATTATCAGCTGTGTGGTGAAAGCAGCTCGGTTTGAGTGATAGGCACATGGAGAGAAATCTACTAAATGACTCCATTCCTCCTGAGAAGTCACAGGAGGAGGTTTTTTATCTCTGTCTATCTCATTCTGGCCCTCTCTCCGACATTTGTAGGTGTGTTCTTGAAGATGAGTGGAAATGCTGTGACTAAAAATCTACAAAAACATCACAGAACAGAAATCTAGGTATGCATATTATGCAACATAGGCCTATTATTACATATTTGACATGTGTGTTTGATGTTTTAGAGCGAACTTTGAGTTGTGGAGACAAAACAAAGTGACTTTCTCCATCAGCAGCCGGATGCCGGATCACACTCACTTTGTCTTTGTCTACACTCATCAGCCTCTGAAAAGGTGCGACAGTAATTGTCAGAGTGAAATGCTGTAGTTTATCTTCTGTTATACAGTAATTCTGTCTAAGCTCTGATTTAGTTATAATACCCATTGGCACCTCTGAGTGCCTCAAACAGTCAGCTCCTAATTGATCGATAGGACGTCATCATAAATCCCAAATCCTATGCACTTTATTGATCCTTCCGGAGCTCTTGCTGCATCTCTGCATATGTGATTGCCTCAGCCCACACACATGCCAAGTATCAGGCATATTTTATCCACCAGAAGCATTATCATATGCAGACTGTACTGTTTTCTGCATCTGAGAATTACTGCTTGCCAGCACGACTTGAATGACACCCTAGAGAGGACTTCATTTCCTGTTCACCTCAATTTATATTTACACGAGTCATAAATAACGCTAATGCACCAAGTGGTTTGGTCAGAATTGTTTATTTACTTCCTAGTGGACTTACTTGACAATATTGCCAATGAACAGTTCAATGTCTAGCTCTGAATTTCATCAGAGTGACATGCAGAACATGTATGAGAACTTCTCTATTATGTACTTACCCTAGTCATACAACTTCATAGTTGCATGTGAGTGTTTCACTGCATATTCATATTCACTTCTGTCAAACTGTTTTTTTTTTTAATCAATTCTCATGTGTACCAACTTGCGTCTGTGTTAAAATGTTAAATCATGAAATATAATCAATATTAATGTCAGGAATATAACTTTAAGCTAGCTATTTGGATGCTAGCTATCTAGGGGACAGATTCCCCGCCACATCCTCTTACGAGGCTGGTGGTCTGGCTTCTGGCTTTCAATGTAGACATTTCAGATTTCCCCTATCTAACAAAATAAAGACCTATAACACTATGTACTATACATAAAATGTCACATTATTAATAGATAGTTACTTGCAGTATGTGTAATTAGATACTTTGATTTGTAACTCTTGTTTTAATGGGCTAAATATGCTAATTAGCTAGCTAACTTTAAACAATACAGGCAGCCAGTCTATTTTCACTCATATTCAATAATTTAATCAGCAGGAGATCTTGAAGGCTGGATTTTCCCCTAATCTGATTAGTTCTCATCACAGCACTGGTTAACATTTGGTGGTTCACAATTTTTACTGTTTAGAAAGACCGGGCATATAGAAGCATGTTGGTAGCCAGGAGACATTTTGACTTGTCAGCAAGAAAATAACATTAATGTTACTAATAACAACATTGAGACAATCACATTTACCTAATTAACCTCTGAAGGTGGCTGAAAGCGACTCATCACTGATGAAAATAAGTGGCCTACAAGACAATGGTATCACAGAAATATGGTTTTGTCTAAGAAAATGAATTGGCTTCTCTTACAAATCTAATTGTCTTCGACATAGCGTGTACTCACTTTATATTTCTCCCAGCAGGTTTGTTGCTATGGAGGACGGGATGCTAGAAGGGTAAAGACCAGTTTCTGAGAAATGACTCACCCTGTGTTCATGTGACAGTGGCACGTGTCCAAGCACGGTCCATAAGGTGGAACAATGAGAGGATTTGTCATCTCATAATTGTAATTTAATAAAGATCTCACATGGTATCAGCAGAGTCTGACAGGCAGGGTCTTCCGGCGCTTGTTAATGCAATTGTTCTGGTCAGACGGTGTTGTCACAAATCATGCTGAAAGTTGGGTGACAGGTAACAGAGCTCATGGATACTTCCAGAGAAGCTCAGACAAGTTTTGGATAGAAGCCAGGAAACAGCTGCACATTCTGTTGTTTTGTCTGGTTGAAAACAAAATCGATTTTGTGGAGGGCTATAAGATAACCTGGGATGTTTTAGGAGGCATATTTCAGAATCGTCCAATCTACACAGAGCTCTTAAAACATTACAGAATTTAAACTAAACATGAAGGACAGTGAAGGTAATAAATAATTATCAGACTTCATCTAGTGTTCGTCCCTAAAAAAAATGAGGTGTTGACAGGGAAACCATTTCCAAAATGGAGGCTTTTGAGGATTAAACAATGCCCTCCCTCGACACTGACACACCACCCTCCCTCTCTTGTTTCACTTCTCTCTTTTAGTGCTGATGTATGGGTGATGTGTGACAGGGGGAGCTCCAGTAAAACCCTGCATACATGCCAAAATACATTTTACAAGCAGTGCTCTAATCAGCCTGCAGCCAGAGGCTCATAAATTGCCTCAGTGTGTCTGGAGCTGGTGAACAAACGCAGCTTATGGTCACTGCTGAGGGCTGGATATACAGCAGGCCACGCTCTCTGGGCAGAACCAACTCTGAGTGCTGCTGGTGATGTTTGTGAGTCAATTCAATAGAGAGAGGAACAACCCAGTGCTTTTATATCAAATAAATGACAAGGAACAATAATTTATGCGCCTGTTTAATCAGCTGAGTGCATGTAGGCAAATGTTTGCATATTGCTGCATGTTTTATGTCAGATGTAAGTGCGTGAGCACATGTCCCCATGCTTGGATGCTCTCACTCATGTGGAAAGTCTGAAATATGTTAAAAGCTGTCATTACATCCATATTTAGGGACCACTGGAGGATTCATCAAGGGTTCAGACACTTCCGCTCGTCTGAATGATCAGAATGATTTGGAGCGCTCCAGCAGGTAGAATGTGTCACCAGTTGGGAGGTTGTTTTGTTCTTTTTAATCTCAGCTGTAACCTTCAGTGTCCTCCACTGACAGGAAATGCAGTTTATCAACTGGGGATGACACCGGTGGAGGTGATATATGCAGGACTGTACTTCCCCAGATAACTCTAATAGCATGAAGCCCTGTTCCTGCTCTGTTCCTCGTTTCAACCAACAGGGAAATTCCTGAAGCAGGAGAGGTTGATCAAATAAAATGATACTTTGAAGTATGCGAGCTTGAGTCGCACATTGACTTCGCCAAGTTCTCAAATGACATCTCGGAATTAAATAAAGGCACCTTGTCATCTCAGTAAAAAAAAAAAGAGGGGGAGGAAATGCAGCCTCTATCTTTGGTAGGTGTCTTCTTTGAAGAACAATTTTTAGATGTTTTTTCAAGCCATAGTTTTATAAATGAAATTGTACCACACACACACATAGGCTGGGGAAGTGTGGACTGACTTTATCTGAGAGTGTTGCTTAATAAACAATCAGGCATGGTTATAGCCAAGGCCAACATGTGTCTGTTCGCCTCAGGCCACGAGTGCTTGTGTTGAAACGATGAGCACATGGCAGAACTATGTGTGATGCAGCTCCTACTGTATGTACACAATGTTCTGGATTGGAAATATCTTGCAGTCATTGTTCAAGAAATATCACATCTCAGAAGTTTCTTTATTTATATCCCTATATGATTGTAATTTTAATGCATGTCTGGGTGAGTTCAGAGAAAGGTCAGGGGCCTTTTCCTTAGTTTACCTCATCTGCTGAGTTACATTGACCCCAACTGTGATCTATTGGGTGGCAGCACTGAGCATGACCTAAAATAAAAAAATGTTGATGAAAAGAACTGTATAGTTTTCACAAATAAAGTGTTAAAGGGAGGAAATTTAAATTTTAAGTAGCCACTAGCTACCCCTGACAAGGAAGGAGAAAACCTTCCTACAGCAGTTTGTCATATTCAATTCAATTCAATTCAGTTTTATTTATATGGTGCCATATCATAACAAAGTTATCTCAGGGCACTTTTTCATATAGCAGGTCTAGACTGTACTCTTTGTCATATGTGATACAAAATAAAATGCCATCCTGTGGATGTACATTGAAACAAGGCAGATTTTGTGTTAAACAATGTGCAGAAGACAGTCTTTAAATGACACATTTCTAATGGTCTTCACCTTCAACATTTCCTCACTTTTACATAGCTGTCGAATAAAACCCCTGCAGAGGAAAGCTCATAACCGCTCTGAGAGTATAGCCTGTGTCTATGAAATCCAAGATTTGTTGCTTTTTATTCTGAGAGAGGATAAAGTTGGGTTTATACACTGACACACACATGCACATACACACACAACAACACACACATAGACATCACCTTCTGCTCGAGCAGTCAATAAGCAGACCGTGGCTTTGGCAGTGCTCTATCTTATTTACAGGACGTTTGTGGCACTTGACATTTATCGTGGCTTCGGGGCTGTGAACTTCATGCAAACGCCATTGAAGCATTCAATGCCAAGGGCCCGGGGCCTCCTGTCTCAGCGTCATCACAAGTCTTTTCACGCTAAGATAAATCACTTCCACTGGACCCCAAGCACAGGGAAGGAGAGGGATGGAGGTGGGGGATGAGAGGATGGAGAGAGTTAGATGAAGGGAGCAGGGAGAAGGGCAGAGGCAGAGGGAGAGATGAGATTCAGAGAGAGGGGTGTTAACATCGAAGGAATACCCGGAGGTTAACGCCAGGCCCATTTCTCCCTCGTTAATTGTTGGGTGCATTCACACAAATATCACTAACCATTATGAAGGCAGCATATGGTTTGGATAAATGCTCTTAAGATCTCAGAGGGATGTAAATACTATCACCACATGACTATCCTTGGTCTGCTCATGGCCACAGGACATGAAAGCCCTCGTTCTTAACCATCTGATACATACAATGTCTTGACCTGGAGGCTTGAGTGGAGGACTGTGTACTTCTCTAAGAGACAATTGCTGGTAGCTATTATAGTTCAACTGTAGTCACAGAAAGAAAATACAGTCAAAGATTTTTAAAACAGCATTGTGTGTAGAGTTCTCCAGGTTGTTGGCTGTCATGCTGGCATGGTATCATCTCATGGCATGGTCAGTACTAATTATTCATGGATTGGTAGGTTTAAAGTGGTTTATAGATTATTAAGAACTACTTGAAATACTGTATATCCTTATATGTGATTATCAGTAGTGGAAAATAACAAAATACGTTTACTCAAGTACTGTACTTAAGTACAATTCTTAGGTACCTGTACTTTACTTGAGTATTTCCATTTTATGTTACTTTATATTTCTACTCTACTACATTTCAGAAGGAAATATTGTACTTTTTGCTACACTACATTCATTTGACAGATATAGTTACTACAGTAGTTTATTTTCAGTTTAAGATATAATATTAAAGAATGACGATAAGATTATAAATAGTCTTAGAAAATACAATTCACCTTTATTGCTTGTCACTACAAAAAGAAAAACAGTGTCTAGTTGGGCCCCCTTGTTATGTTTCAGATGTCTGTGAGTTGTTAGCAGCTTCACCAAAGAGACATTTCCCCTCTAAACTTCTCAGATGGTTTCATTTAAAAAACTGGTTTAGGCCCAAGGAAGTAAAATAATCCATTATTTGACAAAAAAGCAAAGATTAGAGAAAAGTCCAACACATGAAAACAAATGTGTGTAGCAGAATGTAGTTTTTTCTTCTTTCCTCTCCCAGTAATCATCTCAAGACCCCTCAGATTTAAGCCACTCGGGTGAAAATAAAAGAAACTGCATTAAAAGTAGCAACAACAGTAAAATGCTACTTACAGTATGCACTAATGAATCAACATTATCAATCCAATCACACAATATATAATAATATACCAGACAATGTTATTTTTTCTTGCAGAAGGAGTACTTTTACTTTTAATACATAAAGTACATTTTGTTGATAATACTTATTTACTTTTACGGACATTTGAACGCAGCACTTTTACTTGTAATGAGTATTTTTACATTGTTGTAGGCTATAGGTACTTCTGTAAAGGATCTGAATACATCTTCTACCAAAGGTGATTATAATGATATTATAATGTGTTATCCACCATCCATCAACTTTTATACATTTATACACTAGTTATAGGTCTTTGTATAAACTGTTAAATGTCTTAAATGTACTTACAGCTACGTTAAAATGGGCTATAATGTTAACATTTAAATTAAAAGGAAATAAAATGGAAGATTGAGTATGGAGGTTCATTCTTGACCTTAAAATAGTAGCTTGACAAAATAACTTACTACCTTTTTCTGGAGGTTTCAGCTGCATCTCATAATGAAATGAAAGCTCTGAAAAAAGCTGGAAAAATGATTTCATCAAAAAACAGATAGTCACATATGTACAGTATATCGTAATGTGCATCTTCAGATGATGAGACTCATGCATATTGCAATGTATATTATAAGGTAGTTTTTGACACACATTATAGGCACACCATGTATTTGAAAATGAGAGAACTGTTTGATATTTGACAGATTTCAAAAGAAACCACACTAAATAAACTATACAAACTGTTAACAGAAAGGCTGACAGTCAGGAGGCAGTATATGGTCCTATTATAGGTAGAACAGTACAAGACCTAATAGTGGTACACACTAAAAAATGGCTTCACTATAGAATGATAAATGTGCCTATGGAGCCCACCAAATCCTCTCAGCAGCTCTCAGGGCAATATATTGTCACGCCGTCAGCCCCAAATTATAAATCAAACTTCTTGCAGGTCCATATGATTCATTACAATTTATCGACAATAATTTACAGAAGTGGTTTTCAGATGCTTTTAACTTTGCCGTGGCAGTAATTTACAAACCGAGAGGAGAAAAAAACAACACTGCTGTATTTTTTCTACTTGACTGGCAGTGCAGCAGCTAAGCGATATGGAGGGGTAAAAAATTAGATAGCTGATGAAGGCTCATTGATTCAAATGCTTGATGTTCTTGGAAAGGCAAAACGATGACACTGAAGAATTTGCTTCAGGCTGCCTTCTGAGCGTCTTACAGAGTGCTACAGAGGTACTCCGACTCAGATCCAATGCAGAAATGTGATAATCAGTTCAGCAAAAACACACCCAAGGCAAACAACTAGCAGACAGCACAAAGTAGACTTTACTTATTCATCCCACCTAAGCTCTATTTGTGTGATCTACCTGCAAACAAAACACACAGAGCACTAGCAGACACAATTTAATACTTACTTACTTAATTTATATTTACTGATTGCAGTGCCATACAGTGTCACTAATGTTCGTGTCAAAGTCTGTTACCTGGGGCTTCCTCTCGGGGAGCCTTTGCAGCATTTGACATGATATTTGGATTTTACATCATAACCTGTATCCGTGTAAGTGTTCATTATGCTTTGCTCTTCCAAAGGCACTGCTGATCTCCACAGAGGCTATTTCTGGTGACGTGTGACACTGATGATGTTGACAGCAATCGCCTTCCCACATCACAGTCACCGCAAAGGTCAGACCAAATGAGAGGGATGTGTTAGCAAGGCCTGTCCTCCTGCCACAGCCTGATCTGGCCTCAGGCACTCCGGCTGATGAGGCATAAACATCAGCACAAGTCATTATTTCAACTAGAGAAGCACTTAACTTCTTTACTCCCCGTCTCTGAAGGCACTGCTGCTGCAAGGTGGACGAGGTAGAAAGAAAGGGTAGGGCACGGTGTTGGGTTTTGTCCCCAAAGTATGTAGCCCGCTTTTTTTTCCTCCTCCCTCGTCTCTTGATGAATGCAATTCCTGCACACCCTGGGTGAAATAATTAATTACAAAGCTGGCTGGGTATCAAAGGTAAATGATTTAATTATATTCCCTGCGTCTTTGTTAAGAAGCCAACTGTCAGGTAGTGGTAAGTGGGGCTGTGGCCCTCTGTGGAGCCTGAGGGGTGCGTGTGTGCGTGTGTATGTTTGGGTTTCTGTGTGTCCTTTTACATAAAAAAGAAAGAAGGAAAGAAAATGAAAAAAGAGAGGGAGAGTGTGTATATGTGTATACTGTTGTAGAAGGTACATGAGGCAGTGTATTTGCTAGTTTGAGACTGTCCTCACCAGAAAACTACAGAATTCATCACTTCTTCAAACTCTCTAAACGACCTGTGTTTATGTCTTCTTGACAAATGACCTCTTGTAGCCATACAGACTGTTGTCTGTCAGAAGTAGCATGACCTAGTTTTAGCACTAAACCTCTTGGGTGGAGTTTGGGTGTACAAGGGTTTGACTATGAAACCAGTGGATGCACATCTCTTCTCTTACCAACATTGGTTTCTTTTAATCATGGCCATAATCTTTCCCTAACCTGAACCAAGTACTTTTAGTTGCCTAAAGTTAACCAGACCTTAAACCTGCATTAAGTGATTTTGTTTGGCCGCTTGGGAGCATAGGAGAGTTAATATGGTGAATGTGTTAGAACTTGGTTGCCTAGTTACCCATCCAGCAGATATGGGGCAACATTAGCATTCATTTGGAGTCATGCTCTACTATGTTCACCAGCTAGGTGCTAACTTTGTCTACAGATTGGTGCTGGGTAGATACTATACAGTTGGTTAATCAGAACTTTTTCGCTAACAACTGCTGCCTGCTGCTGGAAACGGGGTCGATCAGAACGGTAATACTGAACCAATACAGTAACATTGCGGGCAGTAAAACCTAAACAATAAGCTGAAAGACACTAAAAATGCAGAGTTGAGTGACAATCCTGTGTGGTTCATCATTACAGCTGATCCCATTCACATTACACCTAATATAGAAATATTGATTAGTGCAGCTTTAAATACAGAAGTGGTAGACCTGAAAACGGTCATATGAATCATTTTAGAATGTAATAACAACCAACGTATTTTATCTTTTTGTTGGCTAAAGTTTAATTTATACCTTAACCTTTTTTTTCTCACCATCATAGTGTATCATACTATTTTTTCATAACCACACTCATGTTGGAGGAACATGGGAAACAGTTATCTAGTATGCCCTTCCACACACGTGCAGTATTTTTTTCAGAGGTGTTTCCACACAATCAGCAAACATGACATTTTTTTTTTACCTTTAGAGGGAGCCATTTGATGCCTTTCATTCTCCCTGAAAAATTGATCAGGCTAGATAGTCCAGCACAGTAAACATAAAACCTTCTCTGCTTTGTTTTCTTACTAAGCCAAAGTTTAATTGGCGAGTCTTTGTTATCCTGTACAGCAGGTAATTCAGACTTGGTTTAACATCACATTTTCCAAAATTGAGTAATTGTTAAAAGTAAAATATCAGTTTATAGAGGGCCCTAAAATGACATAAATGTCATAACAGAACCTCTGAATAGACTCACACCTGTTTTGAAATGGAGACTTATCACATGTACAAGTGTTTTGTTTATTTATCCCTACAGAAGAAATAATTCAGTGTAGCTGACTTCTCTTCTTCTAGATCAATCTAGAAGCATGCTGCGGATGATACATATTGATGACCTACTGTTTCAGATGCCCAACCACAGGAGTTGACACTTCAGGAGGATGTTTTTGGTGACAAAGTATCTGAAAACACACACAGGCAGAAGGACAAGATTATGTTCTGTCTTCAGGCCAACAGTTTATAGTGAGGATAAAGCTTTCATAATGTGGGGATAAACAGTGACACATGTCAGTTTATCTTGATTTTTATCTAACAGGGATGCTTTCGCGATGGCACAGATCACTGTATCGAGAAAATGACTAACAACGGGAGACGTGTTCTTAATGAAAAAAACGTGTCCTTCTATCCGCACGGCTGAATAATTGCTGAAGAAGCAGGGCCCTGGATTCAAGATAAATAGAGCTGTTACTGAGGTTTTGTCACCGCACAAAGAAGCTGTTTATAGCACAGAGGCCTCGGATAAACCATTTTCTGGCCAAACAAGGTAAATGAAGCATAATTGGAAGCCCATTACCAAATTGAAAAACGGGTGCCTTTTGTTTTAACTGTGTTAGAATCGAACTGAGGGCGCCTCTCCCACTCTGTAAACCTGCATCAAACTGCAGGGCTCAATAATTATAATGTTCAGGATCCTTCTGAGGGACGAAGAAAATCAATAGACTAAGGACAAAGAACCTATAGCCATCACTTAATTCTCTTATCACTGTGATTTAGGGGAAGAGGAGGATGTTAAATAACTGTAAATCTTCAGCTATGACTTTGAGGGTGCTTTATGGCAGTTCTTACAGCGTCTCCCAGACAGAATGTCCATACCTTCCGCAGACCACACAATTTATAGCTTTATTACCCTTTGTCTTAAAGAGCAGGGAGACATAGCAGGGAGGAAGGAGATAACAGCCCAGCACAGGGGTGGTTGGAAAAAAAAAAAAAAAAAAAAGTCGGATGCCATCATCGACAGAGACATATCTCTGTGACAGGTTTACGGCACAGAAGCAGGGCTTCTATTTGAGGGGAAAGACGAGAAACAGTGGGTGTCCCCCTCCACCCTCCCTTAACTCCCACCTGTGCACCCCACACATATCCCCATACAGCAGCATGTGGAAACCCTGCCCCCTGTGGAGGAAGCAGAATTCAATTTCAGACTTATCCCCTGATGATCAGATTTACTCTGCTGTTTAGTTGCCTCCTCACTAAAGGCTGCCACACTTCCACCACAACTTCCTAGAGGTCACAGGGAGGACTGACAAAGGGGGAGGGCTGAAGCGAGGGAGGGCTGACAGAAGGAGGGAGGCGGAACGCTTTTTCACCACAGAGTCATGAGTTCCTCTGGACCGGGCAGATGCTTCCTCATATTTTCTTGCTGCGCTGACAAGTGGCTTATTGTTTCCCTTGATAAGACTACAGTGTTCCCAGTAATGGGAATTAGAGGGAGGCGTGAGTCACCGAGACACAGGGTGAGACTGAATCAATAGATAATGGGAGATTTCTCATGGATGCAAAAGCCACGTTTGTTATTGGTGTTGTTTAATAGAGCAAGGCCTCTTATTTGTCTTCAAGTTACACTCATGGGTAGTGTGAAGGCTAGAAATAAAAGTTACACTTTGCTTGAACCCTGTGAAAGTGGTTTCACAGTGTTTCCAGATAAATGCCCCAGACACCATGTACTAAACTGTGTCGACGCATGACGGCTCAACGTTAAGTAACTTATGAACAAAACCTTATTATTACTGCGTGAATCGCAAAAAGCTCATGATGAATCTTGATTTATGTGTTGATTTGGTTTGTTTTTGCAGCAGGTGGAGTTTTTTAGGACATTTAAAAAAATAAAAAAAAATATATGAACTACGGTACTTGCTTGAATGAAAAAATCTGCTGCATGTAAAGGCGCCAAAGATTACATCACTATCTCTGCAGATAAAAAAAATTCTAAGCAATTCAAATAACACATTTGGTGATTGTGCAATATTGTTGTTGTTGCTGCTTTAAAAGAGCACTTGTTGATTTTCTTTTGGCTGCTTGGAGGTGGCAGAACAAGCTGTCAGCACAACACTGACATATTATCACCTTTTAAGTTGATACGGCATGCAAACAGTTGCCTACTTACACATCCAGCAGACGCGGAGCAACATTAGCATTCATTTGAAATTGTGTTTCTGGTCGCATGATGAATGTAGGTCTAATATTCACTCTTCTTTTAGCTTTGTATTTGGTCTCCACCAACTCCTGCTGGAAATATCTGGCTCTTAAGCAGCTACATGCTCCATTATGTTCACCAGCTTGTTTTTAAACTTGTGAAAAGATAGTTACATAACAAAATGCACAATTATTATAAATTATAGGTGTGCTGTGGCGAGGCAAACATGGGTAAGGTAACAAAAACATATAAGTCATTGCTAAACCTCTATATTAAACACTATGACACTATAAATGAAAAGCACACCTGTTTGTAAAGACAGTTTGACCCAGTTACTGACCGTCTCCCCGAACAATGCTGACATCAAAGGGAGAGTTTGTATTCTCCTGCTTGATAAGTTATTGTCAACAGCTGCTCAGACAAGAAATGACTATTTGCCAGAACCTCACACTGCACAGCAGACAGGAAGTCAACAAAACAATGCTCTTCTCAAGTGAAAAACACAAATGTTTGATGGCTCAGACTTCAAAACCAGCAGCAAATCTATAAGAGCTTCCCCTTCTGAAAAAAAAGCAGGTGGACACAAAACAAACCGACTAAAACTTCTCTGATTGTCTCTTCAGCATTTGCGGTGTAAAACCACCTAGCAATTGCTTCTCAAGCAGGGGTAAGTACTTCCAAGAAACCTTAGCAAACATATCCCAAGTAATATAAAATCTACACCTTAGTGGGGATACAAAGCTGAAGAAATTGAAAGCCAGGGAAGAGGTTTATGGAAAAAAAGAACAATTACATACCCTCAGAGAGTGATTTGTGGTTGTGTACTGAGAATCCTGAATGCTGAACCATCCAACATGGTCAGTGAGCAGCTAGCAGCAGTGAGGGTGTCCTTCCTGACAGCTCCCCCTAGGGCCCTGGAATACATTAACCACTGTGGTCCACAGGGGTGTTACTGTTATTACTCACTCCTGCCATGTGACACCCTCGATAAATTAAACTCCTGCTTTAAGTTTTAAAGGCAAATGCATATTGTGGCCATCACTTAGAGGCTGGCCTGCCCGTGCATGTGCATAATTTGTTGCAACACTGTGTTGCCACGACTTGGTAACTCGACTCAGCAGCTGACTACAGACGAGTGAGCAATGAAGTCGGAGGGAAAAGAGGAAGTGTGGAGAAAAATTGCATTAAAGGCTCTGTGTATGTGTCTTCATAATTAATACATTTTAGTCCATCAAGCTGTAATCTAATTATGAAGTATGCCTTCATCTGCCATGAATCATTTCTGCACTTTGTTAGCTAAATTGGGGGAAAGAATCCAGACACATCATTGAGGTTTAAATTATTATTTTTTTCTTGGTGAAAAGCAGAGGAAAAGTTAGTGGCCTAACACAAAATGATTGTTAAACCCCTGTAGCTAATGGCTTAAAAGAAAATGTAATTATGATTTAATAATTGACAAATTAAGCCCAGGGTGCTTAATTTTTTTGGCAATGGCCATGATCCATAAAATCAGTTTTTCAAACAGCTGCATGTCTAAAAGAGGTAATTACATTCTCTGTAAACACACATAAAACCTACGCAAATACACGCAGCAGACGGCTGTGGATTAGGGGTGAGATGGAGATGTCATCCCGTCCTCGCGATGGCACATCTGGAAGATAACTCTGGAAAATACAGCTGGTGATAGGTTCTTTCAATAAAAAGTCTCTAACTAAATTTCCACTGTGCAGAAGTTACAGCAGTGACAGGCCAAAGACAAACTCACAGAGTTGTGCTGAGGAACGTCAACACCTCTACTCAACAACAAAAAAAAACGACTTCGAAAACTAATTACGTGTCACACTGAGCTTACATTGAGATCATTTTACTTGCTTCAGTATAATATCATCTCATTTGTGGAACACTCTAGAAACAATGAAAAACCTTGAAGATAATCCTGGTAAATAGCTTGAAATAAGTCAGAGACTTCACTTTTTTCAGCTACTGTGGATTGTTTTTGTTTTTGCAGCGCTGACATGTAACAGTACAGTAACATTTGTGAACATCCATCCCAAGACATTTACCTCAAGCCCTCCCCCTCCCCTCCTCCATCCAATGAAGAACTTGACAATTCCCGTCTTATTAGACTCCTTGGAGCCAATGTTCTGTCATTACACGAAGAGACCACCGGCTTCAAGTTGAGTGAAACTTTATATTTTCCGTCTGTCTGTGCTCTTTTCAATGCGCACTAATGATCTCGATGAGCAACATGTACGCTAGTGAGACAGAGAGCGGGGTGAGAAAGGGTGACACAGAGCAGATACAGAAACCCAAGGTAATGTGTAAGATGTGTAACATGATTAGTCAAGGTCCCCAACCAAGGCCTTCGGTCAAAGGCAGCAGCAATAAAGATCATAAGACACATTAAGAGACTCTCCGTCAGGATGGGAAAGAACATCTGAGTTCTCAGCTGCCGCCATTCATTTTCATAATGACAGTGAATGCAGTTGAAAGCAGTGGGATCTCTGAATGGCATTAAGCTTTCAACTTTGATTAGGTGACTTGCAGAAGATGAAGAGAAATCATTTAGAGAAGGATAAGTGTGTCAGGAGATAATGGCTCCACAGGTTGAGTGTGGTGAAGAAACACTGGCTCCGACTGAAGCTGATGAAACACGAGCAACAACCTGAGAAATCCAGGGGCGTGCATGTTTGTATTTGTGTTTGCGCAGATGCAAACAGGAACGCGGCATGCGATTTGTGCGAATCTGAATGTGCGTCTCTGCACGTGCTCGCATGAATGCAGTGCTTGTTTTTTGTGTGTATGCGGTGAGTGCATGCATGTACATAGCTGCCTGCCAAAGATCTCACTTTATTTGTGTTTCATGTCAGGCATCTCTGTCTCTGTGACAGCATTTCACATTGAGGTGGCATGTCTTGGAAAACAAAACTAAGAGGGCTAAATATCTCCAATAAATTCTTCGTCTTAGCATATTTAGCCAAATTAATGTAAAAAATGAATTGTTCACATAGAGAATTGTCAGCCAGCTCATAAGTATTCGGACACATATATTTCTATTTAACCGTCACCTTATGCTTACGCTAATGCTTAGAAATGACATAAACCAGCATGAGGGACTGGGTACAGCACCTGGAGATTTAAATTGTAGCTGTGAAAGTACAAAATCCTTCAAAATGTCTTTTAAAACTTTACGAATGTTCTCTGTGCCCTGACCAAAACAAAACACGATGACAGGTGCCAGTTTACGACATCCCTCTATTTATCTCTGAGTCTTCTCAATTTCCCCCGACAGAGAGAGAAAAGACAGAGAGAGGGGGGGAGAGAGAGGGAGCGCAGGGGACCTGAAGTGTGTTTAGGAGGAAGATGGCTGTCAGTAGCTGTCAATCGTCGGCTTTTTGATGCCATCGTCTTGGCACAGGCCTGTCTGTCTCACAGTGTAACAGCTATCAAAGACTCACTCACAGCAGAGACAGGCGCTAGGGTGGAAACACGAGGAAATCCACACATTCTCTCATTTACACCTGGCATATAAACTTTGTGAAATCTGGGTCTGTGAATTATGATGGAGCCCATCATTCTCACCTGGCCTTGAAGCAAGAAAACATGTTGAAGTCATATGGCAGTCCTGTTAGTGCATTGCATATGATTATTGATAAATGTTTGGCTACATGGTGCCACTAATAACGCAAATTTAATAAAAGGTTTATAAGTTGTAACTAATGGCTTTATAAATGGTTAAAAACCATTTTATTTATGTATTATAGATTGGTAGAAATCTACAGAGCAGCATTTATGTTGCCAGGTTGCAAAATCCTTTTGGTTACTGCATATTCTCTTTTAGCATAACTTGCTTTGTCCCTTTAGCTCTTTAATTTATCTTGACGCCTTATTAGAAAGTAATTCATTATTTAAGAGACAGGGGGTTCTTTGTAATCACTTGATAGTTAGCCATCATGTCTGCAGTTATTAATGTAGGAAGGTCATTAGTATAGGTTGCTTCCACTACAACCATTTGTTCATAATAGTTTAACCAAATTGTACAATAAATGTAAATAAATAAAATCAATATTAATGCTAAAATGTAGTGTATAGTTATACAATAATAGTTCTACACATGTTTTTCCAAAGAGAGATATTGGCAGTGGGCTCAAATATAAAAAAGGAAGAAAGAAAAAAGGAAAAAAAGGGTGCAGTTATAAAACCAAATGTTCTTGTCTTATTAGTGGTCTATAAAGCATTAATACATGCCTTATTAGAAGGTGGTACCAGTTACATTTGGAGAGGGGTTATTGTGAAATTGGTGGAGAAAACACATGAAACAAAACGTGACTGTTCCCAGTACAGACAATGGTTCTAATGATGAACTACTGCTTTGTTTGCTTTCCTTTGGTCAATTTTAGCAGATCCAAGTGACAAATTATTCCATAGTACATGTTTGGCCGGTAAGTCATGCATCCAAAGCACTTCAGCAGGGGAAACGTTTCAATAGAGAGCAGTACAGTGGTGTATTTCCAGTGGTCGATATTGTGATCAATTGGGCAGTGATCTATTAAAAGAAAGTCCCAAACTGGCTGCCTTTACTTTTTTATTATTGCCTGCTACAGAACATTTTGAAGAGAGCGCGTCACTGTACACTGCTTTGGTGATAACATCAATCTGTCCTGCCGTCCTTGGTGGACTGTCTGGTTTTCATCTTGTTTCAGACAGATCACTTGCAGTTCCCACACCACACCTCTTTATTGGTCCAAGACAACATTAGGATGACTGTGTCCAGATGACCAGATCACAACTGGACACAGGAGGCGGAGGAGGAGGTGTTGGCCTCGCCTGTCAAATATTTACGTTCTGTTTGGCTTGTGGGTTGCTTCAGTCTGTCCATTTGGCAGGTACACACACGGCAGATCAACAAAATATGACAGGATCCCTACTCAAGCACACAGCTCAATCTCCGTCCTGTGCCTGCAGTGTGTAAGTGCCTTCGGGAAGTCCTGTCAGCGCTTACCATTTGGCCTTGAACCTGTGCTAAACTATTGAGTTCATCATGCATAAAACATTAAAGATGTACATCCAAAAGGCTGTGGCGGCCTGTTTATTGGCACTCACAGCTCCATAAACCATTTTCATCCCTTGCAGGATGAGACACACATGCTCTGCAGTCCTATTCATGGCGTTTAACACAGAATATAAACCATAAAACACAATAATAAACATAAGCGGAGCAAATAAATCTGATTCATAATAACCCTGAGGTGGGGTTTATGTAAGCAAAGATAGAGTCTTTGTGCAAATTGATGGTACAAGCTCTATCAAAGCACCAGTGAGACACTAATATAGTCTTATAAACACACCAGCAACACTCTAAAGTAGCTTCATCTCTCCTCTTTGGCTGGCCTAAGTGCTTAAGTAATGTATTGCTTTCATAAGTGTGCAACTTCATAGCACTTTCTTTGGTGGAAATATGTCTCCATCCTCTGGGTAGTGTGATTAAGAATAAAACACAAAGAACATTACTATGGAATAAATTCAAACAGTGACATAAAGCAGGAAAGTGTTAGCCGTGCTGAGCTGAGCAGCAGCAGTTCTCGCTCTGAGAGGCCCCTGTGACAAAGGCAGGGAGCTCCATCACCAGCACACACTGTCCCCCTGGCACCCAAGCTAATGCATCACCTCTGGATTACAGTAATATCTGTCTGATGGATGTTTTCTGAGTGGCGCGGGCCACGTTTACCCCAGACAGGAGCCTCAGTTGCTGGGTGTAGCTCTGAAGAGATGGGGCCTCTACTCTTGGAGGTCCGTTATACTTTTCTTCCCCTCCTCTCCTGAGCCCGTCCTGAACCCTACACCCCCTCCCAGTCCATTCATCCTGCCTTCTTTCCCCATTCTTCAGCTATTTGTGTGTATGTACATGCATGCATGCCTGCTCACATGTGTTAGTCACAGGTCTCCACCGAGATGCTGACTGCCATCCTGGGGCGATGCCTGGGTTCCTCCAGTCAACTTTACTGCCTTCATTTGGCCTGATGAATGGCTAGCTGCCTTATCAGCCCCTCTGCCTGCAATCTCAAGTTGTTCCCTGGAGCCTCACACTGCCTGCAGGTTCGGTCTCTCTCTCCAGCATGCGCTCTTTCTGCTTCTTTTACATACACAACACACACTCAGAGGTGCACAATTACATACAGATAATACTATTCTAGATGTACTGTTCAGAAAACGACATGCACGTGAACAAAAACAATGCACCAATTGTAGCAGCCAAAACTCTGCAGAGCCCGAACACACAAACACACACACACACTCTTACACAACAAGGCACACGAGCATACACACACGTCAGCTAGCAAATCCATCATCTTTATTCCTTCCCCAATGTGCTCATATTTTTCTTGTGGCTGCACCATGCTCACAAAAATATTTTTTAAAAAATAACATACTTTTTTTTTCTTTTCTTGAGGAAACACAAAAGAAATCACACCTCTCTTTCTCCCTGGCTCATGCCAAAATAATCAATGCTTTCCAGAGAGGGACTTGTGGGGCGACATGCGTGGAGGGAAGGCAGAAGGATGCAGACGTAGCTCCAGGGCTCTGGTTGTAGATAATAAGTGAGGAGCAGTCCTTGGGTATGTTTTACAGCTATCAAGACTCATCATATTTGACATGCATTCTGGTGTTTACACAGTCTCCTCCGTAAAATCCTCTCCAGCTATAGAAGGGAACAGAGTGCAGGGAGCACACACAACGCAGCATGTACACATTCTGCACACAGAAGTGCTTAGAAAAGAGGAGCCAGTTGTTGTCTTTGCTTTCTCTCTTTCTCTCTCTCTCTCCCTCTTTTCTCCATGTCCCATCTCTTATCCACGGCACAATTGGCGGCGTTAGCACCTGTCAGCTGACTGACTTCTTGTTCCCGGTGGCTTATGAAAAAATCATGGCTGCTGGGCTTCAGAGGCTGCTTTCCCATCAATATGAATTCACCATGGTCTTCATGCAACATTAGGCCAGGCCCTGTTTTCATACAGCAAGCCACACGCTCCTTCGTCTGTAATACACAAGAGGAAATGAAAAGAGTAAATAGTCCTTTTAGAATGTTGCATTCGATCATGGGTGGAACCAAGTCGCCTATGAAAGCGACCACAATACTTGGCTCTCAAAAGCACATTTGCTTTCCATCCCCAGATATTACGGCACTGTGCTCTGCGTCCCATATTAGTGTGTCCTGTTTTGCTGTAAATGAAACAATTCTCAGCGCAGCCCTGCCATGGTTGTCCCCCATTGTTATATTCTAAACAAACATTTCCACATTTAGATGCGTAACTCTGTTTATGTACTGTGGTTTTAGCGCTAAAGCAATGTGGCAGAGTTAGAGGGTAGCATGTATGTATGAGGATTATGCAGAACTGAATGAACCAAAGCACCGTCAGCAAAATGACATCGGATGGATAACTGCAGCTCTCAGTTATAAGGTGAATTATTATGTTAATATTTACTCATATAAAGAAAATACAGAAAGTACAGTCCTGTCTCTCTGTATTGTAATTTCTCTAAATCAATCTTCCACGAGCACACACAACACGAGCTGACTTTAAGGAATTGCAAGAAAAAACAAAACTCTCTTATAGAAAATTATGTTTAATTTTTTTAACTTTTTTCTAATATTAGATTATTTATTTTGAGATATTGTGTAGTTACATCTACATGGTCTATGTCTTTACACCTCTAAAAATTATTCTGAAAAGGTAAAATCACTTATAGACATGCACCCTTAATGAGTAGAGCTGGGTATTGCTTGTGATTTTTTTAATAAAAGCTCCAATACAATACCTGAGCTTTGGTACAGATAGCATAATGATACTACACTTTACGGATAATTTTTTTTTTTTCTGCAAAACCTCATTTTTCATTAAACAAAAGGAGCCACACTTAAATGTTGTCTTAACACAAGCAGCTATAAAAGAACTTCACCTAAATAAAAAAGTCTAAAACTGGCAAAACTTTGATTTAAATTTAAAACTATATGATCAGAAAACATGATAAAAAAAATAAATCTGACCACACATTTAAAGCTTCTGGTACTTGACATTTTTCAATACTCTCAATACTACAATTTAAGGACTGAGGTTTGATACCCAGCCCTAGTTGCGAGGAGTTGCAAGTAGACATTGGTTTGTATTAAGGGGTCACAAGGAAAAGAGTAAACAACTGCTCTAAATAACTTGGGCGGACCTGCTGCCATCCCTCTGCTTTCCTTCATCCCTCTTAGCCTTTTAAACATGCTGAAAGTCAATTAACTACGCCACTTCTCCCTGACATCATCGCGCTAATACAAGCTGCTCTTGACCTTATGTTTGTGTGTCTTGTCTTGATTGGATTAACTTCAGATGTGGTGTGTGTCCGGCTCTATTACAGAAGCTGTGTTGTGATTTCGAACCCCGAGCCCAACCCCCTCCTCAGCCAGCCCTCTTCCTCCAGACACTGTCCCACCCCTCTCTTCCTTTACACCTCCCTGGAGGTCTGCTCTCCCAACACAACATCTCCCAACACCCCTCACAAAAAGAATTGTCACGGACACACACATACACACATACGTATGTCTCTGCTCATGCCTCCAAACAGTCATATCCCATGTGTCTCGTGCACAGTGATGGAATGCCTGAAGAAACCGTCCATCCTTGCACCCTCCGTCTCTCTCTGTTCCCTTTTTCCGAGTCCGGAGGGGTCATCTCAGAAAGAGGGCTCATAATCAACTCAATTAAGTTAGTCTGATTGCCATGGCAAATTGGTCTGGGTTATAACATTATCATTAGCACCTCAAGTGCGGTCACAATGGGACACGGCAGTAAGATGAGAGTGAGACTAACGGGAAGGGAGGATGTAGTGACTTTGGACAGGAACTGAGGCAAAGATCGAGCTTGTCTTTGTGGAGATGAGCAAATAAAAACGAGACTTTCTGTACACAAAACACTAGAGGAAGTACACTGTGAAAGGAAAACGGGGCAGTTAAAACATACGTATTCAATACAGCTACAAAGACAGAGCATCTTTCCTCTGACAGCCACTGTGAGGTGTTGTGGGAGCAGCTTTACTGTATACAGAATGATATATCTGGGAGACCTCATGGCTTAAAAACCAGTGGCTCACCCAGTAATTGTTTTTGAGGATATGACATTTGTCTCTTTTTGTGGCTTGCTCAAGATGTCAATGCCTTTCATATACCCAAGTCTTTTTCACTGTGGCTCACGTGCCCCGAAGCAGCCTGTTTGATCTTTTTGAGGACTGTCAACTTATCGCGTGACTCCATGGAAATTGAATTCTGTATTTATTTACACGCCAGGTTAATAGCATAGATGCCTAGGTGATTTGAAAGTCAAACAACCACACCTGCCATTCATTCCTGGTTTTTTTTTTTCTGAAGCAGATCCTCTGTTTTGTTCTGTATGGCTTGAATACACAAAGAGAGGATGATAATGAATTGAACGGCTTATCCTCAGCATTCACGCTCCAAAATACACTGTAGTTTAATACAGCAGCAATATATCCAGATTTCCATGATTGAAAAGCAGTTTTTGGGGAATATTTTGTTATATCCTCATCTACATTCTGCAACTCTCCAAGTGGCCTACATAAACTGATGCTCTTTGTGTGTACTTGTTCGGGTCTTGCACAGCAGCACAGTGGCCCAGTTTGAGTAAAATCAGTGTCAATGCATCTCTGATTGTGTGTGCTGGTGCATGCGCACGAGTGCGAGCCTCTTCCAGAAGCTTTAAACAGACTTGTCATGTTGGGAGATGCTCCTGTCAAGCGGAGGACAAATCTGAGGGTGTCAACTGAATGAAATGTCTGTCAGTCGTTTTGACGTTGGTCTCTCCATTATGATTAGCATCACTTAATATTCATGAGTGCTTATCTGCCTGCTGAGACGGTGCCAAACTGACTGCTGTTATTAGAGTGCATTGCAAGCAGTCTCCCCGTGATAAACACACGGATGATGTAACAGCCATGTGGCATTACTAGCATGTCAATATGTGCCGCCCTGTGTACTCTGTGACGGTGTCACAGGTCAATTCAACAAGGGGGAAGTGATATTACTTCCCAGACAGGGGAGTGAAGGCCTGGCTCTCTTTGTGCCATGAGCCTGTTTGCATAGAACAGACTGTGGATTAGCTAAACAACACTGCCACTTGCTGTTCACATTTAGGTACTAAACAGCAAAATGAAGGGAAAATGCAGCTAGAATGAACCCACGAGTGCTGAGAGGCCTAAAAACAAAAAAAAATATTTTTTTGTCCACTTATTTCAGGAGTTTTGTCTTTCTAGTTAATGCTTGAAAATCAAATACAGACCAGCACATAAGTTTAGACGAGCCTGGTTTTAAATGTACTTATACCTACAATTCTTCTCTGCATGGTTTGCAAAATTTAAAATCCTTTTTCAGATGTACAGTGTCTTCCCTCCCACACGCTAAATGCATCAAAACAGGAAGCTCTTGAATTATTTTGTTTCATATTAGCAGTTGTATGTGTCAGTTTTGTTTTCTTGTTTCTCTACCACCACATAGTTTTTGTCTACCTCTGAGAGAGTGTGCGAATGTGTATCATTGTGGCACTCTGACAGTCACGGCCGGGAGGAGGAACAGTGGTGTGCTCGCTGCAGATGGCAGCACACATTTTTTCATTCCTTAAACAGACACAAAAAGCAGCTGAGGGACCAGGGCCTGTCTGTAGAATGTGCTGGGGAAGAGTAGGTACTTGGCACAAGTAGCAGAAACAATTAGCGTCACATAAGCAGAGGCCTGAAGCAGCTGGAGAGAGAGAGGGAGGGAGAGGAGGGTGGAAAAAACACGGCATCTCATTTTCACCGAGAGGACCTTAGCAGAACTGTGTGCACACTCTGAGACGTCCCCTTCCTTTCTTCGTCACAACTCAAACATATTTTTTTAGAGGCAGTTCGTGTCGCGGCTCATTTAGTTGATCTGTTCTTGTCGGCGGCGTGTTTTTGTTTGTATCTGTGCATTCTTAATTAGGGAATAGACAGAGGAAGCTCTGTGTCCTTGGAGAGACCTCGCATCCCACTCACATCCCCAAAATTCCTTTTTGAACATTCCTGGCTACCGTCTTCCCTGTTCCTGTTATTTTTGAAGTTGCAAGACGAGAGATGATCTAAAGTGTGGCTCATGAAAACACTCCAACCGTCTTGCTCTGCAAAACATTGCTCATTAAACTTTGCCTACTTTACAGATGAGCTCAAAAGGAAATGTTAAATGTGAAAAAAACCCCAATCACATTTGAAAAAAGGAACTGGATACATACTTCTTGTAAAGCACCTGAAAACCTGGTTTCAAATCTTAAAGAGTAGGTTTGGAGGTCTGTCTTAATGCAATACTCATATACCCATATATATATATATACACGAGTTGCTATAGGCTCTGCAGTATCACCACTCAACTTATTCCTCTGGCATCTTGATTTCCTGTAGTCTTTGTCTCTGTTGCTGGCAATTTGACAGGATAAAGCGCCCAGTTTGACCTCCCCCTCTGTAGCTGTGTGTCCAGTTTCTATATCAAACATAAGCAGTGTCTATGAGAGCATAGCTATAATGGTATTAATGGTACAATGTATATGTCAGCACAAGCAGAGAAGACTCATCAAGTCAGCTAAAGTCAGTTATACAGCAATATCTATCTAAAGTCTGCTAACCATAGACACATTAGCCACATTACACTACTTGTCATACCATAGTGTCTCTTTAAGGCTTCCTTTTGCATTTGAACACACTTTTGCCTTTACGAGTCCTCAGGCTGCACTTACTAGTTTGAGTTGTTTGCCCACCTGCCTTTGAAATAACACTGCTGCTGGTCCACATGGCATCAGCTGAGAGAGCTGACTGAGACCATCACTAGTGACCAGATCAGCTCTCCCTCAAAGACCACCTATTTTGTAAACTTAAAATTTTAGGAATCTAAATCAAGCTTTCTGTTTGCCAAGACAGATTTAGTCAATGAGTGTGAACATGCAAGCACATTTAATAACAAATGGAGGTCAGAAAAATGCTGGACAAAAACACTATTACTTCACTTTGCTCTGTAGAACATTTCAGAGGACGGCACCAGAAAATAAATAAACGAACAAACAAAATTAACAAACACACACACTTTCGCCCTTCTACCACTAGGAGGCAGTATTGTGTGGCAGCGATGGACTGTGAAGTGTTGAAAATAAATATTGAAAAGGCATCTGTCTGGACCAACCACATCTGAATTGTTTCATAATGATCTGTGCACTCTGCCACCCAACAGTCCACCAACTTTATAAAGCTTATATGAACACAGAAAAAGAGAGCTGTAGTCTTGCTTCCTTCAGTTGAAAACAATTTAAAACTAAAATTGTTCTATTTCTTTTATCACTTGGTAGATTTAGAGGGCATCTTTCATGGTTTTTATCTACTTACACAGGAATTTACACAGTAGGGAAAGTAGTGTTGTCTTGTGAAATACACAACGTTTAAAAGGTTCACATTTCACCAATGAAATGCAGTGATATACTATACTGAGTAATAGTGTGTATTCAGGAACACAGAGAGAAAAACAAACACAGATTGAACAAAGTGTGCTTGTTTGGATTGCTAAATGGCAGACCATCTGCAATTTTTTTTTCAGCAAATAAAAAGAACAAACTATAAACTATTGGGTTAGAGTTGGTGCCTTTTTTTTGTCCTGGGACTCTACTGTGATTTTCAGTGATTTAAATAAATAAATAAATAGTAATACATAAAGACTAACTCATTTACCTTGGAATTAAGGTTCTATCTGACATTTTTATCAAAATTGAGTTATTCACATATTCTTATTCTGTGACAACCTATTAACATTATGTGAGGTGTTTTTTTTTAAGTTATATGCGTTTTTGGACTTTTTATTTAAAAAACAAAAATGTTCTATCCCTATCACTATTGGGAATGCAAAAACTTTGGAGCTCAATATCTCAAAATTGCTCAGAACGCAGATGGAACCTTATAATTTCAAGGTGGCGAACCTTCCTGTTTGATATAAAATATGGCTGTCTACCTTACAAAAACGTCCCTACTTTTGCAATATAACTGAAAAATCAATAAGCTGAGCCTCCCTCTCAAAGGTTGAGCAAAACAAACACAGACAGTACAAAAAGGACTGACACTGAGAGATTCAGTGGATTTAATCTGAAGCTGTTCAACCTTTCTTCAACAAAGCCCAGAGCCCAGAACATAATGGCTACGGATATTAAACTGCTTTTCTGCATTGGACTTTCTGTCGTCCTAACAGGTATGAGATGGTGGTTTTGTTTATAATCTGGCAGCTGACAGACATTTCTTGGATTGGTGGTAATGGTTCTGTTTCTCGTCGGTCAGATGTGGGAAAGTCTGCCCTCATTGGGAAGAGTCACAGCGGAGGGAAGGAAGATCCTGTGCTGCAGTATGTTGTTAACAACTCACTGAGGGAGAACCCAGTCCTCACCAAACTCAGACTGGTAAGAGAACCAGCAGATAGCAGAGATGTTAACTTCAGCATTGATTTCATAACACTTTGATTATTGTAATTCCTTTATTACTTGTGTAATTCCTTTATTACTTGTCTTGTGTTTCATTATCAGCCTCTGACCAGGTCAACCAAAATGTTACATCCAAGTTGATATCTTTAAATGTGTTCCCTATGAAATTCAGCTCAGGATTCTTCTGATCACCTTTAGCTTAGCATGGGCAGGCACCTGTCGACATTTATCAACATGCTGAAGCCACCAGCAGGCTATTTAGGTCAGGCGAAGGCTGGTTGGTCATCCTGCGCTCCAGGCTAAAAACTAAAGAGGATTGTGGCTTTGAAGTTGTTGCTTCTAAACTTTGGATCTCCCTGCCACCAGATTTAACATCAGTTAAACAGCCTGGATATTTCTAAAAATCAGCTGAAGACACTTTAATTTAATTGTTTAGTTTGTGTTTTGGTATTGTTTTGTGTCACATTTAAATCCTATTATTTTTACTTTCTATACTACAATAAACTTGTAAAGAATACATCAATACCACTGTAAATAACTTCAGGATCTGAGCAGTATATTTTTTGACCACCAGAGGGCAGCACAGTGCCAGAGAACACTACACAGAAACATACATGAAATGTTTATCCATTTAGTCAGACAACATAATGATATGTATTAAATTATTTTATTTCTTTCATTTCAGAGAACCCTTCAAGACCCATGGAATATCATGATGGTTGCCAGTGAACAAGCCCAGTTTATGGCAAATCTCATTAAACTGACAAATGGAACCAAAGCTATTGAAATTGGTGAGATTTTCTGAGATCATATAGAGGACTATGGAAGCAAAAAAAGGGCCAAAATAACTGCAACTGAAAACCTAATTGTGAAATTAAACCACTATGGAATACTTTTTAAACTGACTTCATAGCACTAAAATATTTTACTCTGAAAAGCCATCTATCTGATTATATTTGACAAAACATAACCTGACAGGAGCAACTGAATTGAATTCTTAAAATGACCAATTGAATTTGAGAAACTTGAATATTGTGTTTTCAAAACTGGACATCTGAAAATAAAAACATGTTTAAAAAAAAGAAAAGCTTTTGAAATTGCACAACCTGAAATTACTGGAAATTATAAAGAGGTGTATTCAAACCACATTAATTTTGATAGATGGTGTTTCACTGTCATAAATGTAGTATTTAGTATTCAAATTTCAACATTAAGCATTGATTAAATTTCAGAAATAGGTATTTGGCTGCTTGTGGGACTCAAATCCATATAGGGCCTTCCTTGCTCCCATAGAAGACTCTCTTATCTTTTAATCATCTTGAAAGGACTTAAAATCTAATTCTGAAGGGATTCAGTTAACATTATATTTATTCCGTAGGGATGTACACAGGGTACAATGCACTGAGCATGGCTTTGGCCATGCCAGAAAATGGAAGCGTGGTAGCTTGTGAAATAGAAGACACCTATGTGGACATCGCCAAACCGTTTTTTAAAGAGGTGAGGAAATGTCTTTCTAAACAGCATGGCTCACATTCAATCATCCATACAGACATTGTCTACACAAGCTAAAAGAAGATAATGTCAAAATTAGGATTTCTTCATAAAACCTTTTAATCTTAACCCCATAATAGTACAGGCTGCATTACATAACCTTGCACATGTGCAACATTTGAATTTGGCATTTTGCAAGTTAAGTAAGATTGATTGCTGCTTCTGTCAGAGTGAAATTGTGCAGCAGAGAGCAAACTGCACATCTACCTTCTTCACAAAATGCTGCTGGCTGGAGAGTGAAAAGGCGTCTGCTCAGGAGTCTGTGTCACGTAGATTCAAAGCCAAGCAGTGAAATCAATTCCTGTTTTAGCTTTCCCCAACACTCTCTTTAAAAATCAATTAACGAAGAAAAACCTCCTAAAGTCCCAGCACAACTCTCAATTTAACCTTTTCTACAGGCTGGAGTTGAAAATATGATAGATGTACGGCATCAAATAGCCATGAAGACACTGGGTAAGTGCTTTTATAAATCTCAGTTATGATTTCAGATTAAAAATGGACACAAGTGAATTTTTACATTTTAATTTTCATCTCCGTTTCATCAGATGAACTGATAGCAGCCGGGGAAGCTGGAACATATGACTTTGTGTTCATCGATGCTGATAAATTCAACTATGACAGATACTATGAGAAGTCCCTTGAACTCATACGAAAAGGAGGCATCATTGCGATTGACAATGTAAGTATGATGCTGTGGTATTGAGAGGTGTACAGCATGTTTTGACTGTGAACAGAATGAAACAGCTGTACTGTTACTGTATTGGAAGGTGCTGTGGAGCGGAAAGGTCGTGAATCCTGCTCCCAGTGACCTCACCTCCCAGGGTCTGGATGCTCTCAATAAAAAGCTACACAAGGACCAGAGGATTGATCTGAGCATGCTCACTGTGGGCGACGGGCTGACCATTGCCATCAAACGCTAAAATCACTAGTTAAAAAGACATGTTTGTCTTAAGGTTCTTTAGTTTTGATATTAAATAGAAGCACAGAATATCATATATGCCTTCTGTACTTTTATGTCATCAATCATCCAGTGAATGTCTTTTCTACAGCAGATTAAACATTACAACTGCCTCTTCTATGTTTACTGTCTTTACAAATACAGCAATCATAAAAGTGCTAAAAAAAAAAAACAGCTTCAAGTGTCAAAATGACATTATTCCAAAAATACCACAGAGCTATAGCTCAGGATCAGATAAATATTTAAAAAACATATAATGGCTTGCTTTTCTTTGTAACAGAACATGAAACATCTCATTTGTTTACGGGCTGATATGATTAGCTCTATTTGGAGCTACATTACAATGTGACCACAACAGCTCACTCATGAAAATAACAAAATGATGTAAGACAAGGGGAACTAAATCTTTAAAGGAAGTTACAATTAAGCTCTTTATAGTGAGATGATCACAGCAACCTTTATTTGTGTATGTTATCTCACCGCTAAGTGTCTTAAATTGTTGTGATCTAGTGTTGTTTTTTTTATACACAACACTTTTCTATTACATGTTAGAGCTGGGTTTGAAATGGTAAAACATTCCACATTAACTACACTACAACTCGAATGTAAAACATTCTTGCTCTAGTACTAGCTGAAGGCAAGCAGGACTCCTTTTCTTTAAAAACAGTTAAAGTAAAGATGGCTGCAGAGCACAACCAAGAAGGGCATCTAGTCTACACTGGCCTGAGGTGTTATAGTATATCAGTACAGACATGAGGAAGAACACATAGGAGCCCCCTACATGAATGTTGTATGAAAGTTGTTGTTTTCATATGATTTACCAGCGAAATGGCAGCAGGGCAAAATGAAAATGTAATATTATGCTTTTAATGCTTTTATGCTTTTGCAAGATGAGATTAACATTAGACAGAGCAGTTAGACTGTAAGAGCTCAAATAACAACCATATTTTATGTGTTACACCTAATACAAGTTTAAGTTTATGTTTACTTTTATGGCCTTATATGATTATTTCATGAGTTTGAGAGGGAAATTGCAGAGTCTACATGTTGGCATTAAATAAAAACATAAAACAGATGTGGAAGAAGTACTCAGATCCTTTAATTAAGTAAAAGCATAAATACTAAAGTGTAGAATTATATACTTTGTTACAAGCAAAAGCCACAGGGAGGTTGAACATCTGTTCAGAATATATTGCTGTGGTATACAGAGGTGTACAGCATGTTTGACTGTAGTATTCAGATCATTTACTCAAATTAGTGTAGAAATACTCCATTACAGGTAAAAGCCCTGCATTCTTAGGTTAAAGTAGTTGAGTAGAAGTCTAAAATGTAAACATGTTAGTACAAGTACTGTACTTGAGTACATGTACACGAACAACCTATTTATACATTTTACAAAGTGAATCCTGCACTGTTGGAAGCAACCCAGTTCAGGCTTTTTCTTCTGGATCTAGATGCCAATCTGATTTCAATACTACATAATAAAAGGTGTGAGTTTAAACCTGCCTACCTAGTTAGTGAGAAGTGTCTGTACAGGACTGGCATATGCTGTTTAAATGACGTCATCAAAAAGCAGGTTGATCGTGAAACACCGTGGCCTGGTATTAATGAAGGAATTTAACAACTTAAACTCTCTGACACGCATAATAATAATAATAATAATAACGCGTAGAGGGTTCATTGTTTTCAGACTGACATCTACAGTCGAGCTCACTGACGTCACAGCTGTCTGCGACAAAATGTAGTGTAAGCTCTCATTAAGCCATCAGCTGATGCTACACCTTTTCAGCACCGCGGACAGCTCCGTTCTGCATACCGAGCAGATGGCGACGGTTATAAAAGGTCCGCATGGAGCGTCTCTGCACCGGAGATTCACCGCGACAGCATGAGTCACAGCATGGATAACAGATTCGACTTCCCGCACAGAATCACTCAAGATGAGTATTCACAATACAAAGCAAAACGTTCGGCGTTAGATAGCAGCAACCCGTTATCTGGAAAGTTTAATGAAAAGGATGTGATGCATGGCTTGAACGATCGTCTTGCAGGATTCATAGAGAAGGTGCACCATCTGGAGCACCAGAACCATCTGCTCGAGAAAGAAATCGAGGAAATCAGAGGGAAAGCGAAACCCGCGTCTTGTTTGGAGGGGGAGTATGGACCAGAGCTCAGGAAACTAAGACAGCTGGTTCAGGATATTACTCACCAGAAGCATCAGATTGAAATTGAGCATCAGAATTTAGAGGACGCACTGTCCAGCTTGAGAAGACAACATGACCAGGAGGCGCGTAGCAGATCAGATGCCGAGAGCAAGATTGTGGTCCTCAAGAGGGACATCAGTAACGCGTATCAGGCTAAACTACAGCTGGACAAGAAAGCGCAGGCTCTCGTGGATGAAATCCACTTCCTGAAGAAAACCCATGAGGCCGAAGTGTCAGAGATGTTTGACCAAATCCAGGGTGCGCAGGTGACTGTCAAGGCGCATGAATTTGGCAACCCCGGCGTCACTGCGGCACTCCGAGACATTAGGGCACAGCTGGAAGGTCATACTATGTCCGACGTCCAGCAGGTAGGAGAAACTTTCCGATCTCAGTTTGCAAGATTAACGGAGGCAGCTGAGACCAAGAGAGAGGCGTTAAAAGCGACCCAGCAAGAGATTCAGGAGTACAGAAGGCGCCTACAGGCCAAGACCGTCGAACTGGACTGCGCTAAAGGCACCAGGGAAGCGCTGGAAAAGCAACTTTATGACGTCGAGGATCGCCACAAGGAAGAAATGATTCATTATCAGGTAAGGTTTTTTTAACAGCACGATTAAAAAAAGCCATGTTCAGTGTTCACGTACACATGGTGTCTAGTAACCCACGTTCTCTCCTCTCGTGCTCCAGAACACAATCAAAGAACTTGAAAATGAGCTCATCAGCTGCAAATTTGACATGTCTGGCTACCTGCGGGAATACCAGGACCTGTTAAATGTTAAGATGGCTTTGGATGTGGAGATACTGTCTTACAGGTAACTTAAGTTAAGGTGTGCTGAATCCACATGGGTTTAAGGTAAAATAGTTAAAAAGTTAAAGACCTCATAATTATTAACAAGGCAAGGATTTGTGGGGTGAAAAGATGATTAAAAATCTTAGTTTCCCATAATTTTCCTTATTGCTCACACCTCAGGTTTCATCATCTGTTGTGAACGCTGCATTCAAGTACAATACAAACAATCACAGTATTGCACTATGGGAATCACAGAAATGACCATTGTCTGCAAGTTAAAAGGAAATAAAATCAAATATGGCATTAAGGCAAAGCACTAATCTACAACAATGTATTTAAAGACACAAAAATTCTCTACACTTTATTTATGTTATAAGGCCAGTACCTTTTAGGAGTAGTTTTTTGCACCTGTCTCAAGTCTTTCTCATTCATGAGGATTAAAATAAATGTAGTATCAGTGCTGTAGGTTTGTCATGGCAGATTAAAATCTGTGTCTCCTATCTTGCAGGAAACTCCTCTGCGGTGAGGAGGCTCGGCTATCCACAATGTCAGACACCCACATCTCCTTGCCCTACATCTACCACCAGTCCCCCGTTTACACCCTGCCTTGCCTCAGCCGACCGGGAGGCCAGCACAGACGAGCTGAGCCCCAGTACAAGTTTGTAGAGGAGATCATAACGGAGACCACCAGGGAAATTGAGATGTCAGAATTTGAGGAGACAGGATCGGAGGAGACAGAGGTGGGAAAAGATGAGCAGGAGTGTACCAAAAGAGACAGAGGGAGCAGTGAGGAAGAGAAGGATAATAAAGACAGTCGAGAGGACGATGGTGAGCAGATGTCTGATAGTGAGCAGAATCAAGTAGCATCAGTGGGAAATTTAGTTAATGGAGGTGATGATGGGAGTCCTGGGGAGGCGGATGATGGTGAAAAAGGTCAGAAAAGTAAAGAAGAGTCAGAAGAGACTGAAGCAGTTGACAATGAAGGGGACAGTGGCATAGATAAAAATACTAAAAGCAAAGTGTTATTAAGTGAGAGCCTTGGTGAGGAAGAAAATGAGCAACATCAAAAAGTAGCTGAAAACACAAAAGAACATAAAGAAGCTGCAGTGTCAATGGTAACAGCTGAGAAAGATCTGTCTTCAAAACCAGATGATTTAAAGCCAGAGGTCCCTGCGGAGGAGGAACTTCTGAAAACATCTGACGATGGTAAAAAAGGAGATGATGAGGAAGCTAGTTTCATCTCAGCTCAAGCAAAGAAGCCCGATGAAACCTTGGCCCAAGATAAGGTTCACATTTTGGCTTCAGAAACAGCTGAGAAAACTACAGATTTAACAGCAGAGACAAAAGGCTCTCAGTCCGTAGAAACAGAGGAAGCGTCTTCAAGTACAACACCCAAGAGTGAGGAAAAGGAAAACCGTCATACGGAGCCAAAGGAAATCAGTAAATCTGAAGATGCAAAAGGTGAGGATGAAGCAGCAAAAAGCATTCAAGATGCTAGACGTGATAGCAATAAAGGCCAAGATAAAGAGTTATCTCTTAAATCAAATGTGAAAACTCTTCTCGACGTGGAGGATCAGAAGCCAATCAGTGGGGAGAAAACCCAAACAGTACAAACTGTGTTGCCAAAGGAAAAGACAACTGCCAATGCAGGAATCAAAGACTTACATCAGGGGGCACCAGAAAGCAGCCAGGTTCAGAAATCTGAAGAGCTATCTGAAGAGTCAGAGAAAATAAATGATCCTCAAGGTAAAACTGAGAAGGTGGAGAGTAGTAAGTCAGATGAGAGGAACGTGTACTAAAAGCCAAATAGACGGGGTATCTGCTGAAGTAGAGGAAGTGAGGATAAAGGACATTTCCATCTTAAAGCGGTTGATAGGCAAGTATCAGTGATAGTGAAGCTGAATAAAGAGAATGGCTTAACTAACGCAGGTGCACATTCAAGGTATAAGCTGAGCCAAGCGAAGAGAAGGAAGCTGTAATTTCTCTTCAGAATGACCATTTTAAAAGGAGACAGCATGATTCTTCTAATGCAACAGCTTTGCCTTTGAACTTTAAAATCAACTTGTGATGTATTCAAATCTTTTGACTCACCACTTAACTAATGCAATCATGAATGTAAAAGATGTTACATTTGAATTTGTGTCCATCTTTATTTGTTCTGGTATGTGCTGACAAATAAATGCAATAATAATAAAAAGAATCTCTTGTTCTTCTGCATACATTGATGGTCTGTTTCTGATTGATCCACTATATTCTGAAGGTCTTTTGGTCTCCTTACTCCCACTGAAGGATTGTTTGCTCATGGCGTCTCCTTTCTCTTGATAGTTAGCTTGTTTATTATCCCATGTTGCTTTTGTCCAGTGTGTTTAAGAAAATGTCTCAGCTGGTCTCGATTTGGCTGAGTATCCTTCACAGCTCCCATTTCCTTTTAGCCTTTTCCTCTTGCAAAGGTTTAAGCCTACACACCTGAGACATTCATAATAGACTTTGAATGCAGGCACCCCTACCTACCCATTGTATTTGTAAGTACAAACAAATATTCCTAAAACGGAGTGGAGTTTGCAGTTAAATTGTGCTTCCTCCTTCCCAAAATATCACTTAAATCACCCCTTAACACTCAAAGCACACAGCCAGGACATTGGCTTCAAGGCAGGTTCCTGAAAAAACTTGAGGGACAATAGGACCTGACTTTTTTTAAAAATAGTTTAATAACAGACTTGAAAATGGTAGTTTCAACTCTCCCCATCAAATTTGACAGAGCTTGAGCTGATTTGCCAGGAATCACAGAAAACTACTTAAATTCAGGTGTGCAAAGCACACAGAAGATTGGACACTTCAAAACTGTGATTGTTGTCAGTTATAATAAAAAACTGGATCGTCTGAATATATGATAATGACCAGACTTAGCTTGCAGGATTTTTGAAACATGCTTCCACATTTTCTTTTTGGTGTAGTGTGCATAGATGTCAAAACAAAAACTTTATATCAACTGTGCAACACAAAATGTTAAAGTAAATGAAAGGTTTCTGAAGCAGCTTCAGTCATCTGCACTGTGTAACAAGGTAGTTAAACATGTCAGGTAAGCTAGTAAATATTACCTCCACTAATGCCTATAAATAAATTCCACTCAGGCACATTTAACTACAACAAATCACCTCCCACTCTATATGATACAGGCCTCTAAAAAGTTAAAATTATCCAAACAAGCTAGTTAATGAGTTGTTGTGTGTGGCACTTCAATATCACATATTAAAAATGCGTTTGTGGAGTTCAAAGACTTTATTGAAAATGTATACATACACATAAGGACCTCCAAGACTTCCTGCGGGCTCCGTCTCTGCCCAGTACAGGGAAGCACTTTTCCGAGAGTGCACACGTGCAACTTTACACCTCTTCTGGACAATGATAGTTTGGCATTACTGTGAACATGAATTACTTGCCCCCCCGTTGTCTGTTAGTACAGCATCAACAAAAACTAATTCTGCTTGGTCGACCAAGTGTACAGGTTTCTCTCAAAACGTATTGACCCACCTTTAAGCAACCCAAAAAGTGCCAAGTTTAAGGGAGCTTTAACAGGACATCACAAACCCTGATGGCTGACGCAAAATAAAAACAGAGGTTTAGTTTGTCCTTGTGTGCATGAACAGGATGGGTGCAGCAGTATTTAAATAGGAGAAAAAGCCTAGTGTACTTAGCGAGGTTTACAAATGAAAACTGTGTAGATAAAAGGAATATCAGATAGTTATGATTGTAAAATCAGAGAGAAGGTACACAATGCTCACCCCACAAAACCGTCAACGGATGTTCTAACAAAAAGTGTCTGGGATTATCAGAATAAAGCCACACAGTTGACAGGCAAAGGGATTGTATTGGATTTCATTATTATGGCAGTGCTGGACAGGAACAATGACATGATTTATAAATAATATGCACCAACTGTCTCTTGAAAAGAAGCAACTACAAAGTAAAAAGCAACAAAGGTAAAGTATACCAGTGACAGAAGCACCAACTTGAAGTGGTAACAAGTTAGAGTTTGTTGTCGTAGCCTTTGAACCAATCTCTCCAAAGACATCCTCTTGCTGGTTTGAGTTGGACATATTTTAAGGCCAGATTCTTCTGATATTCCCTAGTCCCTTGCAGTATGAAGAAAACTTAGGCTTCCAGTTCCAAGCCCAGACCCAGCTTGTGCCCTCCTGCGTTGATGTTCTTGCCATCGACCAGGCCAGACAGGGTGAGTTTCACACCTGCATACGCAAGAGGGACCAACATTAGCCATTACACGTGCAAACGCAAAACTACTTTTCTCAAGCATGAGCCTTCTGAAAACGAGGGTTGACAGGAAAACGTAGGCTGTTAAGTGATGCTGTAAGTGACTATTCTGGGTCATTTATAGAGTATTTGATAAAAACTGAAGTGAAGTGCCAACTTACCTGGTCTGAGTGTCTGGGTGTACCCAACACCAACAAGGCTATTGTTGTTCACTTTAGCCTATGGAGGAAAAAAGAAAACATAAAAGTTGGTGACAATTAACAGTCACATTTCAATTCAATTGCCTCATCTGCCTCACTCTGTCAGGCTCCGCTCCACTACTTACACTGATGGAGGCATCCTTGTCCAGTTGGTATTTGGCTGCAATACCGAAGCGTGTGCTGTTGCTGCCAGCGGTCCAGGCCAGGTTGACTGCCGTCTCCAGCTGGTCGCTCACCTTCTGGTAGATGGAGCCTCCGAACTCAGCTCCATCATTGCTGCAAAGATCATAAGCATACGAGAGATCTCATGCTACTGGAAACAAAGTGTGGAATTTCTAACTAAAGAGGTGTTTATTGTGTTGGATGTCTTGCCATTAGCTTGCAGAAACCTATTCCATCCACTTTATTTGCTTTCAATTTCTCATGTTTTGTTACCTAGTTCAAAACAATTCTGAACCATTTCGTCACAGACAGGGAAAGCTTTCAAATATGGAATACAACTTTCCTTGGGAACCACCTTTGATTTGTGATCAACAGATATATTAGATTAGCCAAGTAGACCTAAGAGAAATGGCGACTTGCCAACCTCTGTAGTGTTAAGCTGTGCATGGAGCTGTGGGGTTTTTTTTGTATTGCGCAGTTAGGAGTTAGGAATTAATAGTTACAAAATTAACTAGGACTGGTAAACAAGTGCTGGACAAAAGGGTTCCATTGTTGGCATTTCATGGAGCAACAGGATGAATTAACAGCCACCACACACTTCGCTGTAAATGAATGTGTCTATCATCTTCCCTGCAGCTTAGATGCATAATAAACAGATTTTGTTATCATTCAATCACCCATTCAGAGGGTTCCCATGTTTAATACATTTGTAGAACACAACGTAGATAAAATCTGCCTTTTCTGACTTCTATCACTCTGCAAGTGTTCAGCACAAGTAAACAAACTTTATGCTCAGTTACTTCCTGGGTTGAACATGAAGAGGCTGCTCTGCTGCATTTCTTCCTTCAGGCAGTTAAAGCTCTGCACATTGTATAGTTGTTGGGTTTTTGTGTCACCATAGCAACCTGTAGCTGTGAGGATTTGTTTGTATTAGATCTTTTGATTGTTTTATCTTCATTCTTTATGTGGCCGTCTTGATTAATTAGCATATAATAAAAAAAGCCCATAACCATGTTGGCAGTTAAACATCTAGACTAACCTATAGTCATCTGTTATTCTGATGTTTTTATAACTTCTGATGCACAATATAGCTATTTATAGATTAGGGGAAAAACAAATTCTAGATCAAGTGAACTGAAGATTTCAACCTGATGCAGTATGAAAAGTGCAAACAGAGGGTATATAAATCTTCCTGTGAAAGGTGTTCTACTTACACATTGGTATGCAACTGGAAGTCTCCTGTCTTGTAGCCAATGGCAAAGTTGTTCTGGGTCATCTTGGATTTGGCAGTGTCGAAGCTCATCTGGTAACCGGTGAGCCACCCCTCGTAGCCGACGACAGCAGCTCCGTGGATGGTGGGGCCAGCAAAGTCAAAGTCGACATCACAGCCCAAGTTAACATACTCACGCTTGTAGGCAGTCTTAACTTTGCCACTCTTCTTGCTGTTGATGAGAAACACAGCTTTGGTTAACCTTAACTGAAATCCCAAATGAATCAGATTAATACTTAAAAAAAGCATTTGTAAGAGGGTCTGTTTGCAATTCAGTCAGATCAATTGGCCAGCCTATACTATGAACAGAAAGAAGAAGAAGAAAAAAAAAAAAAAAAAATGAATATGGAGCCTCAGATGGCTGGAAGATGCGAGAATATGGCGTCTGTTCTTCATTGAAGTTCAGTTTTATAGCACAGTCACAAAACTAGTTTCAGCAACAACTAAAATACTGTAATACTGAAACAAATTAACTACAGTTTAATTTTGATATTTATTGCTTATGTCTTCTGTGTTGATATGTTTGAAGACAAGAAAGTTAATGAAAATGTTGCCACATTTTTAAATGTGGTGAAATGTTGAGAAAATGCACATTCAAAAGTAGATATGAACAAATCTTATGGCACCCTTGGCTCACCCTCAAGGCACCCTAGGGTGTTGTGGCACCCACTACCATAGATTTATGATCCCCAGAGATAATTCTAAACCTATGCACTCTACCAGCTGTCAGCTCAAGTAGCAAACAACAAAGACCACAACGCTAGACATCAGCCACTTGAAACTATTTCACCAGCTTTGAATTAGGAGCTTTGAGTCATGGCTGACTCAAAAATAAGGTCCAGCTTGCCAAAATCCCCCCCCCAGCATTTGGCTCGGTACTGGTGTTTATTTCCCAGTCTGAGCATGACACTTAGCCTTGGACATGCTGTATCAATGTAGCTTCACAACTCCACCCTCACCAACCAACACTCAAAATAAAAGGGGACACACTTCCTCTGGGTCAGGTGCCATACTCCTCATGTGATTTACACCTCAGAGAAAGAACACACATTAAAAAGGACTGTCTGAGCATCTGGGCACACTAGTAAAACTTGAGATTTTCTTTTTATTCCTTTCAGACAGCAAACAGCAAAACATAATTTAAGCTAACACATGTGCAAAACCCAACAGCCAATCACAGTAATGTGTTACAATTGACCAGTTCCATATCGGGACTGGGGTCACGTGGCTAGCAACTACACTTTTCAGAAGCATGAATAGCACAGATCAGGTTGCCAAAGTTACTCATGTAGAGAGGCAACAGGCAGCGCAGACTATGTTTGTTAAGCAAGTTGAGCAATGACTTCAAGTAAAATTCACATGCTCAACTAATTATTTATTATAACCATCATCTTACCCAGTGTTTGGTGAAAAGGTTGTGTCGAAAGTCAACTTCAGTCCCTTGGCAATCTGTTAGAAACAATAACGGAAACCATTTAACATTAAAAGAAATGAATGTGGCCCTGTTGTGCTCACTGGGTAGACACTTACTTTTGACACCTGTTGTTAAATAACAGGTGTAGGAAAGGTTTGAATACGGTCCTTACCTGATCTTCGATAGTGATTTCTGTTCCCAAGGTGTTGTCAGTGTTCCACTTCTCAGTGAAGGTCAGGCCGTATTCTGACCTCTTGTATTTAGTTTCCAGGCTGCCCGCAACTTTGCTGGTGTCAGTGTTGGAGGAACCAGCTGTTTTGAATTCCTGCAAGGGACAATTTTAGAGAAATGACAATCAAAAGAAAAACTTAAATTGTGTGTAATCTAGAGAGCGGAAACAACTGGCCATTTTGACAGAAAATGAATTAACAATTTTGATGTTGGATTAGGTGATTCATCAAGCCACAAAGCCATATAGTAGCAGGATTCAGCTTCTCAAATGTGGAGATTTTCACTTCTGTTTGGTATCATTGCAAACTGATTACCAATAAAAAATATAATGATTAATGATAATGGGTTGGGCAAATTAATATTTGTTAATTAAAAGAATCATTACAACAGCATTGTCAAAAATTAAGACTGGCACATTTACTGTGGTTGGACATGGCAGCTTTCTACCTTTATGGCTGACAAAGTCTTTTAAAAACAGAGCCAGGAAATGCCATAAACATAAATTGCTGTGAACTTAACTTATAGTTCATATTCATCCACATCATCCTATGTGACTTTAATGTGCAGTTTTATCACTTTAGTTACTATGAAGAAAATGATAGTTTTGTATTCTTAATTAACAAAAAGAAATGACCTTACCACTCCACTGGCTGACTTCGTCTTGACATCGAGCTTCACCAAGCCAAATCCTGAAGAAAACAATTGTTTTGTTTTAAAGTTGGTCTACAATAGCAACCACACTTGGCAGTACAGAAGTTTTAACATCACAGTATTTCTTCAGCACACTGTAAGAAACCATACCATAGCCTTTGTTGAAGATGTCCTTGGCAGACTTGCCCAGGTCAGCATAGCAGGGAGGCACGGCCATTGTATCTGTAGACAGAAGAAAAACGCAATGCTCGAATTATTCTTCTGACCTAAAAGTATATTTCCACAAGCTTGTGTCCAGTTACACAGAAACCCAACATGTAATGATGTATGCTTAAAATACCATTATTTTTCAGAATTCCATTATCAATTTAACAATTCACCTCCACTGTGCAATAAGGAGTGTGACATATGCATAACGCTGATTTAACAGCTGCAAATGCAAGGCCCGTCAGTGAAACAATCAAGTTAAGTTACAGTATACAAACGACAAGAAGCTATGAACGAATTATCAAATAATATGAATGTTTCCAGGATATACACTTCTTACTCTTAAGATTTGTGCAAAATACTGGCAAGTATTAGATGATGCACTTATTCTTAAAGCAAAAGTAAACAAGCCTGGCTCACATGAGCATGCAAATTGCTACAGTATCTATTCTTCGTGTGTTTGCCACACCTGTTGAGTGGAAAGCTAGACCTGGCATTAGTGCGCATTTATAACCAATCTTTCACTACTATCCTGTGGATTACCAGATGCATGGGTCTTTCCCTTGCACAGACTAACCTGTACCTACAGTATTGGTGAACTCATCCTGTACTACACTGTGGGATATAAAGCCTTTGCTGCACATTGTCAAACCTTCTCTCTCTAAATATGGGAGAAGTTTCGCATTACAAAGTTAACGTTGTGCGTGCTAACTGTGACAAAGACGATTTTGGTTTCACTTTAAATACCTCTGGCCCAGTAACAGCAACCCGGTTCTGCAGGTAGTCATAGCAGTACATGCGTCTGACAACCGATGGACAAGGTTACTGGGGGAGAGAGGAGCCATTTTGCCGCACTGGAGTGCCTAGTTCAGGCGTGGCCTTCATGAAAGTACTCCTCTACGAGAATTGGCAGGCACCAGCCAGGCGTGGCAAGGCACATGCAGGTGCCAATTAGCGGGATGTTAATTAACCGGTTCGCTCGCATTATCAGAGCCTGCTACCTAGCTACTGCTAACTAGGCCAAAGTGATGTTAACAAAATGAACGTTAACGTTCAAGTAGTAAATTATCAATATTTACTTAGAGTAGCTTTGCAGAACACCTGCCGCTTCACCAGCAGCATGAGACGTGTATTAAAAAGCGAAACTCCCCTGGTTTTACTTGACATGTGTCAGACGCAGCATGCAGAGTGCAGCTAGCTTAGCTAACTTTGCTAGCCTGTACAGTACCGGCGTGTGCAAAGCACGCTTAAACACTAATCCTTGCTTGTTATGGAGTTGATTAACAGTGTCATACTGAATAAATGGCTCTCTTACCAGTAGAGGATGGGGCTGACGGTAAACTAAAGTGACTTTATTAGAGACGTTCCTCACTCCGCACGGCCAGGGAAGGCGTCACCGGTTGGAGGGCGAGCTGAAGGAGACTGCACTGCAATGAAATCCAGACCTATCACATCCCGGCTCAGGACCTGGGACGGCCACATATGTGCCTGAGTAAAAACGGTGTCACGTCACGGCGTGGTTGCGTCACAGTGCTAGTACTTTTATTTATTTATTTATTTATTCTCTTTTAATGTGTGCCTTGTTTCGTATATGTCTTGTTGTTTACGCCATAAAAAGTCATTAGGATAAACTGGAAAAACTGACTTGTGTGCACAACTGAAACAAAGTATGAAAGCCAATTTTCTGCTACTATGACACAAAAGAGCCAATTAGATAGTCGTACTGCTTTAAAGTGCCACATATTGTGCATTTATTAATTTGTTTTGTGTCGTAATACATCATTAATAATGAGTGCATTTATTTATCATCCCTAACAGTAGATGTTTCTTTAGAATAGCTCTAATGTGTTAAGCTACTTTTTCTAGTGTTCCTGCTTTTGAGAAAAATTAAGTTTTGCTGTTTCTTAACTACTTTCAATGAACAGTTGCTTTTAAGTTAACCAGCTACAGTTTCGAAGTAGCTTACCCAACACTGCAAATAATATACATGTAATACTAGTTGCAAAGTCAGTGTTGTAATGTAGTCCTTCTCTCACCAATAGTTATGAAAATTAGGTTTTATCAACTTCACCCTCCCTTCCATAACTCTATAATGCACCGATAATACCAAGTTATATGTTGCTCTTTAAGCTCTTAATGTTTGCAGCCTTCTCTATGAAAAAGCATATGGGGAAATTAATCAGCATACTTTACCGCTATTGAGGCTCATGATTCTACTTTGGTCTGCTCTAAAAGAGGAACAGTAAGACCACCTGTTACTAACTGCCAATGCTCAATGACCATAATGCACAATAGTCCTAATTTCAAACTAAATATTTTAGAATAACCAGAATTTGCTTTTACATGAATTGGATTTATCAGTTCACCATATACTTACTGTGTATTGTGAATCAGATGAACAAGGTCACCATTACAAAGATCAACAACCTCAGACGGATGCTGAAACTTTCTAAGAAATTGGAAGGGCTACATCATGAAATTTGAACACACTGAAAATGAATTTAAGAAAAAAACAACAGTGTCATTTAAACAGTCCTACGATATAGGCTTCAATCTATTCATCATTCTGGTCATATACTGCACTACAGTTTTACAAATTCCTATAAGTTATTGCCAATTAACCTTAGAACTTATCATCAATATCTGTGAAAACACATGTAGAGATTCCCATAAGGACTGCTTTCTGGACCACAAAATGGCCACATTTATTTAAATACTGTATGTTAATGCAAAGGCTACTGACCTTAGGTGTCCACCCTGAGCCGTGGCATGATTCACATGTTCAGGAGTGGGTGACAATGTGGGCAAACGTCTTGTTGCTGAAGATGTGTATATAATTCAAAATAGCACCATGATTAATGATTACCACTGTAATATGACTAATCAATGCTAATGTCATTTCTGTATTAAAGCCAAACATTTAGAGATTCTTGTACTTGACAAGTATTTATAAATTCAAATTACTTATAATACTTACAAGTGGTGGATTTCTCAACAGTTACATGCACCGGCATCTGTAAGTCTCTTTTGACACACAAATATCAGCCGCTGCTGTCTGTCATCAGTTCACTCATAGTCACAGTGAAAACATTAGGGGCACTTGTATTGATGGTCACTCTTGTTCCATCTATTGATCCAGACTGATCTGTCACACAGGAGCTGCCCAGTCTGCACCACTTTATTACTCCAGAGTTAATGTAGTTAAAGTTGTGGGTAGCCTAATAACAATCACTCTCCAGAGCAAACAATGAGACCCTGCTTAGTGTTTTTTCTCCCAGTTATTACAATTTCACAAAGCATTTGAAATGTACATAAAGATGCTTTAAGGGCTCTTACTTGTGACTGAGAGGTGAAAATACTCTCTGACATCTGACCCTCCATCAATCTCCACCAGTAATAATCAGTGTCGTTATCCGTCAGATCTTTTATAGTCACAGTGAAGATTCTTCGGCTTTTGTCAACAGCAATTAAAAACTTTCCTGAATTATATTGTTGGTTTGTTTTCACTGCATATGAGCAGGAGAACCAATAATATCCTTTACACAAGTATTTCACATGGTTTATGTATTGTGAGTCACAGAGACATGGGATAGTGATTGAATCTCCAGCCTTCACTGATACTTTACTGACTGTAGTTATGCTGTGAATTCCTGCAACAAGAACAAATTCAGCATTTTAATGGTTATGTTCACTAACAATAATCTTCCTTCACATGACCTGCCTATTGTAGATGTTCATATTAGCTGCTGTTTTACGTATTAGGTCATTATAGTCTTCAAAATATATGAAATTAAAACTGGAGGGTATTACTTATCTAACTGACACTTAAAGAATTATATAATTGTTGCCATCAACATCATCTGCCATAACCATAAGAAGCATAAAAACATATATACATATATAAATTGTAACATGACCCGTGTGGCTGACCTGTGAGTCCAGTGAGGATGAGAAGAAAGCTGAGATGAACCGTCATGTCAGTGAGTGAGCAGAGTTAGACAACACTACATGTACAAAGGCACAAGCCAAGACTTACTACTTCCTGAAGACCAGCACTCCAAGCATATGGACTGGAATGTGCTCATATATTAAAACATTGCATATTGAAAACTTTTAGCCCTTGTATATCCAATAGTAATAAAAGTAATAAAGCTTTAACAGCATCACCCACCTTTCAATACCTCAATATTGCCAGTAATAACATTTTCCTGCTCAGAGGGTTGTCAATGCTATAAGACTATATAAGTGTCTTGATTTTGGCTTCTGAATACTGGTGAAATAAAATGACTTTTATTTCTGAAACAGCCCCTCTGTGTGACTGTCGAAAAACGAAAGTGATTCTTAATTTGAAAACCTGTTGTTTCAGCCTTGAGGAGAGGAAATCCTCTATAGCGCTGCAGGACTGAAGAACTGTTTTCCTACTCAAGACACAATACACAGCAATTGCTTTATTTTATTACATTTAATAATGATTTATTTTCTAAACATGCAATATGACCGAATGTTACAACACAGAAAAAGTGCAATATAAGTTCCTAAACATCCTAAGAAAATGAAAGTCAGGACTTTTTACCATTGTGAGGCTTAATACATAATACAACAGTGAAACCAAGATTCATGTTGTCAATGGTCTTGTCAAACATTTGCCGATATTAGAATTTAAGAGTGTTTCAAGGAACACTCTCAGTTGATGTTGATGTTATATTTAACTGTCTGTAAGCTGTGCTATATATTAAACATGCATACATCATAAAGTGTAAGTGTGGTAAACTAAATGTTTTATACTTGGAATTGTTCAGTATAAAAATACAGCTTT
>LKNJ01000064.1:228306-292817 GCA_002120245.1 Maccullochella peelii | reverse complement strand
AATGGCGGAAAATCCTGCAACTTGTGAAGAATTTTCAATACCTCCTTTGCCTACTGCGGCGTATAGCACAAAACAACATGTCCCAGCTCCACACGGAGCTTCGGGCTCATTATGTTCGATGCCATGGCGCTAATATCAACGTGGCAAAGAGGCATGATGGAATCAGGGTTAGCCTTTGTTAGCAGCTAGCATATGTTAGCGTCAATAAAATCACTGTTTAATACTCATGCAGTTATCAGCTTTCAGATGTGAGAATATACATGTATGTGAAGAAGAACTATGCTGGAAATTAAAACAGGTTAATAAAACCTCCCTGGATAAATAACAGTTAAAACATGAATCAGTCATATTTTCATGTTATTAACAGCTTACCTCTTTGCAGCAGAGATTTGTTGACCTTTAAAATCAATTAAGCGTTTATTTGACCAGTCACTCTTGAAGGACACACAGCTGGGTTCAGGTTCAGGTTCAGCAGGGGCTGGTCTCCCATAGATCCTGCTAGACAGAGAGGAAGACCACCAGGGATGGAAATTCACTTTTAAGTCTTCAGATACAGAAGCTGCTGGAAAAACTAGCAGGTATAAACAAGAAAAGGATCAACACAATAATCCTGACTGTTATTTATAGACTTTGGTAGGTGAAGCATTTTAATACAAAATTCAAAGAGGAAGTTTCAGACCAGAAAGACTTTAAATTTGGAAGATCCCCACTTGAGCTGAAACCTCATATTATCTTCAGCTGAACTTCAGGATGTATTTTTAGACAGAAGGAGGACTGTGGATTTTGTCCTCCATCACTTCCATTGAAACCACATTAGGAAGAGGTCTCTTAAGGATCAGTGCACACAGGAGAAACAATTACAGCCACCAATAACTCTTTCAGTGTACATATGGGTATGTCAGTGTTGTTTAGGGACAGACTGGAAAACATGTGAACCTGTCCTTTAAAACTAACCTTGCTCTAACCTTCATCATTCTAGGAGAACATAAACATTATAAGGACAACTGGATTTAATTATGACAAACATCAGCAGTGAGCAACATGAGGAGGGAAATATGAACATTTTAGGTCATATTGTCCAACATTATTAATACTAAGAACAACTTACTGTCTGTCACATAAATGTCCTTGTTTAAAATCAAAAATAATTTCCTTTGACTGGACACTCTTGAAGGACACACAGCTGGGTCCAGGTCCAGGTCCAGGTCCAGGTTCAGGTTCAGGTCCAGGTCCAGGTTCAGGAGAGTCTGGTGTGTGCTGCTGCTCTGGGCTTCAACACAACACACACAGAGCTTTGAGTGTGAATAATGATGGTGGAGTGATTTGAGTGCTGAGTTCTGACATGCAAAAGAGACCTGGACAGTTAGAGATCCTCATCTCACCTCTGAGCTTTGGTCTGGCTCTCATGTTCCCCACACAGAGTGGCTTTAAAGGGAGGGACTCCCTCCTCTCTGTCCTCACACCGATTCATCCTGCTGAACTCACATCCACATCAGCTTACACACGCTTTCATCTGGAAAGGAAACACAAATCATTCATCTGCACGTCAACTGAAATCATCCTTTACATCATTTCTCCTGTACAAAGATCGGCTGCTCCTATACTGATTGGCTGTTATTTCCTGTTTCATCATATCAGCGTGAGGCAGAGGAAGCTGCCATCAGCTGCTCTGCTCTACGATCAGTCCACTAGATGGAGTCATGAAGCTGCAATGAAGCAAAGATGGGGCGGCAGTAGCTCAGTCCATAGCAGAGGGGAACCCTCTGGGCCTTCAAGGTATTCAGTGAAGGCCTAAGAGAAAATATTATAATAAATATAACATTTTTTTGTACTCCTAATAAATAATCTTTATTATTTATTTATTTACTTATGTATGTATTTGTTTTGTTTTTTTCACTAATAGTAACAGTTTATAGATTATTGTTAGAGAGGAGAGAGGAGCATAAATTATAGTGTTTAACTGATATTAGTGGGTCATACATTAAAACAGGTGTAACTGTTGGCTGACTGTTGGTTATGGTCTTTGTTGTAACGATTAAGCTACGTGTTAAATGATATGATGCTTCAGTGACTAAAGCAATTTTCTATTTTGGCCAATAAGTGGGGGTCTTTAGTCGTTAGTTTTAGGGCAGCCTTATTATTGACAAATATGTAATGCAACTGCCATGGCAGTAAGTTAAGGGTTGATGAGGTAGCTTTTGACTGGAAGGTATACTAAGAAATGGTTTTGCTATTTATTAAGAGCATACACGATGCATGGAGGACCATTTCCATTCACTGACACACAGAAGGACTGAGATGAACTAATGTGATCTGACAGAATCTTTCCATCTACAGGGTCCCTGGAGAAAAGGACTTGATGCAACAAGCTATTCTAATTATTTCACACCAACAACTGGGATTAAGGCTCCCATATAATTACATCTTACATATGACATCATTTCCCCTCATTGGAAATAAAACATAATTTATAAAAACATTATTTTGTTAAAAAGACATGATATTGACTTTTTATGGGTCTGAAGCATAATAATTACTTACAAAGTTTCCAGTAATCATTCATTGAAGCTTCAAACAGAGACAGTGTTCAGTTTGTTCTCTTCTAATGAATGAATTCAAATGAATTGCTGAGCTAATGTAACCAGCAGAGTCTTTTAGTCAGACCACAGCAGGTCAGCTGAACTTGCAAACATGTTACATTTTATCTACAGACAAACACACAATTCAACATAACGGGATAACAAGAAGCTGCACTTAAGTAAAAGTAGCTACTAATACAAAAATGTACAAATACTGCATTACAAGTACAAGTCCTGCATTCAATATCCTACTTAAATAAAAGTACTTTAGTATTATCAGCTACATAAAGTATCAGCAGTAAAAGTAATCGTCATGTAACTGCAAGTAAAGTACAAGTACCTCAAAATTATACTTACAGCAGGCTACTTAATGTACTTACTTTCTAGCACTGTTGAATAATATGATCCTGGTCATATTGAAGAATGATTATTGATCCAAAAATGTCGTGAAATAAATAGTCTCAATAAAACATTGAAAGATGAATGTAAATTAATCTCTTTCATATATTTATTGTTTAGTAGGCTAGCTGTTGCATTCCTGCAGGAAGCCAACAGCAGTTAGCCTAACAAGATGAGCAAAGAGTCATTCAAGTGTTAAACTGTGTCAGTTGTCGTTCGCGTTACCTTGCAGAGAGAAGACAAGCTGCGCCATGACGGTCACAGAAAGTGAAAGTAAACTTTACACAGGAAACAGAGGTTGGGGGTGGTGAGGTGTTGTTAGCTCATTGGAGGCGACATTTTATAGCTGATTTCAACTGTCTGACATCATTAATTTATTCTTGCACAACAGACTAGTATTTTTTAATTCACACATACAAAAAGAGAACAGAAAACACTTTTATTCAGTGCTGGAAAGAATAAGCCATATAACATAGGACATATCTAATGATTTATGGTTTTGCTGTAAATTCTCGTGAGGCAGAAGATAAATCCACAGATGAATCTAAAGGTAATAATCGACTTCTCTTCACAACCGTTTCATGACGACAGTTATTTTTCTCAGTGTTTGTTCAAACTGCTGCAACAGTTTCACTCAGTGTGGTAACCGCAGGTTAGCTCACCTCCCAACCCTCGCGCTTAACCGCTAGAGACTGATTTAGGGACCATCAATAAATTACTGTTTAAATTACACAAAATCGGTGTGTTCTCAATACCTTCTTGCTGACTTGCCCATATTAGTTAAAATTATGATTAAAAATCATACTAAATTGGTCTCATGCTCGCATTTATTTTACACGAATAGTTTAATAGAAAATAATGTATTTTTATTTCAATAGCTTCCATGTCATGTGACTCCAAATCATTACCAGAAATTATGACTACACTATACAAATAGGACACGCCTCTTTATATTGGATTTTAGTGCTTCTTCTATTTTATATTAATATTTTTATGGAAAATTCACATTTTTTTCAATAGCTTCTATGTCATGGCCCAGTGACTCGATATCAATCAGTATCAAAATGTATCACTACACAGGTCACATAGGACACACTTCTCTATATTGGATATTTAGTTCTTCTATTTTATATTACTATTTTTATAGAAGCTTTTGAAAAAAAAACATGATTTATCCATAAAAATAGTAATATAAAATAGAAGCACTAAACTCAAAAAACTTCAATATAAAGAGGTGTGTCCTATTTTTCCAGTGTAGTGATAATTTCTGGTAATGATGTGGAGTCACTGGGTCACATGACATGGAAGCTATTGGAAAAAACCCCCATGAATTTTCCATAAAAATATTAATATAAAAGCACAAAACTTCAATATAAAGTGGTTTTCCTATGTGGCCTGTGTAGTGATACATTTTGATATTGATTTGGAGTCACTGGGTCACATGACATGGAAGCTATTGAAAGAAAAAACATGTATTTTCCATAGTTTAGCCCACTAAGTTCACCCCATCTTTTTATTGAAGCTCCTTTGTTATCGCGTTGTCGCCACCTGCTGGACTGGACTGGTGGAGCTGGATAAACTTAATATTGTAGTAATGGCTGAGTTTGTCCTACGATTGGCTGTAAACAGGAAGAGGTTCAATAAAGTTGGAGTTATGTGCATGGATTGTCTATAGATGATACTGTAACTAACTGTTCTCTTACTGCTGTGGGGTCAAACACCAAGTCTTTGTCTTTTTTATCTTTAAAATCAGGAGGTCAATATCACACGAGTGCACAAATATGATGTTTGGGTGTCACCACAGCCATTTTTATACCTACACTAGCTCCCAGAAGATAATACTTATATCACAAAAGCTGACATGGTGTAAAAAAAATCCAATAGTGCTGTGAGATCATTGCATCAGAACATTTTTTTTCCTTTCCGTTTGAAGGAAACCTGATGTCTGATGCAGCCTTCAGCTTCCTGTAAATATAGCATTTCTCTAAAACTAAGTGGCCACATGTTCCCTATTTACATTACCCATGTATTTGTACTGAGAAGTTAAAAAGATGTACATGTTTTAACAGTCATAAGGATAAGTTAAACGGCTGAAGCTGTAAAATGTAAAGAGGCATCCTCTGATGAAACGTTAACATGACGCTCTGACAGTTCAGCCAACATTATGCAGCAACTTCCTCATTGTGAGAGGAATGGGAGTTTAATGGGTTTGTTGATAAATGATCAGCTACATGATCCCAGGGGAATATACATATTGACTTTGCCGTCATGTCGATACTTAAAGTTGCAAAGTAGAGTTTGTGCCAGTGACATTCATTGTAAATGTCTCCTTCACAGAGACAAAAACAGAACAGCAAAGACGTTTGGACCCCTTTTCCTCTTTTAATTATTTTCCAAGTACACTTTCTCCAAATTCATAACTTTTTTCCCCTCAATATCTTTAAAAAATCATGACAGTTCTTGGTGTTTTGCTCTACTTTGTTCTTTAAAACAATAAAAATTCCTTAACATGATTTTAAATATTTACAGTGTAACAAAATTCTTGTGTGAAGTCTGAAAGACCAAAAGAGTACACAGGTGTTAAATGACCCATAGTGGGTAAAGGTGAACTACCTAATGACACCAGGCCCGATGGCATCTCTGAGATTCTTTACATGGATACATGATACAAGACTGTCCACATAGAAAAATATGCAGCAGAACGGGTTCTGTGCTGTTTGAAATCAAGTCTAACAAATCTATATATTGCATTTCAAAATAAACAATAGTCTAATGATCTGGCCTTCAAGTAGGTGGTAACAGAAAATGTTGAGTACTATGGTAGAAAAGTTAACATGGGCGTCTTTAGTTCAGAGGTGTGAACTTCTACTCCTCAAGGAGAAGAGGAGGAGGTGCGTGTTTTGCTCTTTCTTGATTCAAGTGTTCAGAGAGGTCGTTCTGTGTAACCATTTGAATTTAGTCTTTCACTCACTGAAATTAAAAACACTTTTACACATTTTCTACTTTCAAAACATGATAGGAGGTAATTTTGAGGTGGTGAAGGTAACAAGAAATAGTAAGGTTTAACCATTGCCTCATGGCTAGTCTTGCGTCCAACTGCTCTCCTGTGTGTTCTCAACTTGAAGAATGAAGTTAAATTGTCTGTAACGTGGATAAAAAACCTTCTATGTACCTTTTAGATTTAAAAAAAAAGAAATAATTAACTTTCAGGCAAATATCATATCACAACTACATAATTAATTTTGTAGTGAGGGGAAGTTTAGGCAGCAGCATCCTTATGTGTGGAGTTACAGGGTAAAATTAAAATCACCATAATGGCAGCCTGGGTTGACATCATGCTCATGCCTTAAGCTCACAAATATAGTTAAATACATTATTTTTTTAAATGATAAACGGCAGATAGGACAGACATGATAAATAACTTCCTGATTGAGCAACATAATATACAGAGAACTTTGAGTCCACAAATTAAAAGCTTGGACACTAAACAAAGGTGGTTGCAATGGCAGCATGAATAAAATTAAAAATTAAAAAAAAAAATCTAATTTTATTTTAGAGTAACCCTAAAGCCACAATGCAGCATTAAAATCATCCATACACTCAGGCTGAACAAAAAAAAAAAAAAAACCCCCACTCCAATCTGCAGTCCTGCATGTTGTCAGGATAAATACAAAAAGGTGGTGATAAAAATTCTATAAAACGACATATAGAAAGAGTCTAAATACTTTTTAGGGATTTATGTGTTAGGTTCTCTTGCTGCCAAGTCTCTTAAAAACACTAATAGCCCCAACGTCCATCTGGGCACCCAGAGACTCTCCTGCACCTGCTGCTCCTCCAGCTAAGACCCCTGTGCTGCTGCTGACCTTGGGGCTTGCTATGGTCAGTCTCTCCTGGGCTTTGGGCCTGGTGCTGGTGACCCTGTTGTCCTGTGTGTCAGCAGGTGTGGCCGACACAGTAGTGCCTGGGTGTGTGGCAGGGAGCTTGCCCAGTCTCTGAAGCACACTAATCTTGGCAGGGGGGAGGCCATTAAGGGAAGAGGAGGAGGTGGGAGTGTCAGAGGGAGGTAGTTTGAATTTGCCTCCCAGGCGCCGCAGGGTGGTCGGCGCTGGTTTTGTGGCTGGCTCTTTCTTCTGGGAGAGAGGGGCTTTCTTGAGGACGCCAGCATATTGGAGGACGGAGCCTTCTCCATCACTGTCGTCCTCGTCATCTACATCCATGTTTCCAGCCATTGTGCCTGGCCTCGGCCTGTGTTCCTCTTCTGTCCCTCTGTCCAGACGACTGAACACACCGGTGGGCTGCCAAACACAAGCATTATGAGCACAGAAGTTATCTTTATGCCTTCATCCAATACAATACAAAGTGAGCCATCACGATATACTGACAGGTCTCACCTTGTTATTGCTTGTTGTTGTGTCTGCCTTCGATTCAGCCCCAAGTCTTGCAAACACAGAGGTGCGTTTCAAACCTTTTCAAGGAGTAGAGCAATAAGCAATTAGAAAGTTTGACACAGAAATGATTGTGACTGTGACAGGTTTGGTTTTTGTTTTGATAACTCACTAGCGATGGAGAAATAATCAGCTTCAAAATAAACAAATCCACATGATCCTGATCATACCAGAAAGTAGAACCTGAAGAAAATCTTATGGCTACTGTTACCTGCTTACCTACATTATTTTAAGACAAAACTGCTGACAGTGCCGCAGTGTGCAACAGTCTCTTACTTTAACATTTAATGTGTTTTTTAAAGTTTTATTAAAATGGGCTCCACATGTATCTAATGCAACAGTTACCAGCTCAAGTGCTGTACTAGTTCGGGAGACTTACATTTACTGTGAAGATCGCAAGTAAAAAAAAAAAAAAAAAAAAAAAGATTTATTTCCACGAGCTCAAGTAGCAGCTTCAATTGAGCAAGTTGCTAAAATTTGACCAGAAAAAAAAAAATAAAATCATAAAAACCTCAAATGTATCATTTATGATACCAAAGCTTTAGTTTTACAGCTTTGAATTGATTATGTGATAACCATGGAATAAATATTCTCTATTTATTCCTAATATTTGACAATGACATTGTATTACATCCGTGCATGCACTATGTTGAGAAATCTGGCTTTTATTTTGAAACGTTTAACCACAGGTCCTAGTTTTAACTCAATTAAAATACACATGATTTTCACACTTTTCTGTATGATTTTGAGTTTCTGGTTAGAGAGTTACCTTGAGGTTTCTAGTGAAAGAAAATGCATTTAAACGCTAACTGACAGAAACCAACCTGACAGAGAGCAAGTTAGAATAAATATGACCAGTTTACAGTGTTGCAACTCTTTTCAGACACAGAGCCCACTGGAGAATTCATGCCATGGAAATAAAAAAAGACCATAATCAAAGATTTTATGGTCGTGTAAAAAAAGACAAAGGAAGAAACAAGAACAGTTTGACAGAGGGATTAATTGTTGGTGCAGTGGGAAGTATTAGTAAAGACAAGGGATTAAATTATGACCGGCTCTGTTTATCAGCCCTGAGCCACCTGATTCAGTTTTAGTATGAAAGAACTCCATGAAAATGTTTAGTATTGATTAGCTGTGGTGAGCAACAGCATTATTTGAGCATGTTGTCGGCGAGGCCACTGGGTCAGGCCTACCTTTCTTGGCCTGCTGGGCCAGGATGCGGCGTGTACGAGGAGTGGTGCCTTTGGGCATGTTGATGATGTACTTGCCTTCCATCTCAGCTGTCACACGTCGGCGCTTCACTCCCGGCAAACCGTTCCCCTCATCAGCTGGCTGACTTACAACTGACAAACAAAGTGGTGGGTACATGAGGATTAAACAGAGGTAAAAAAAAGAAAGAAAAAAAACTCATGGCTCCAGAAGGACAGGAAATAAGGGACTGATGGGATAAAAGGAACTTTCCATGACATCTACCTGCTTTGCTACTCTTGTTTGCTTGCATGTTGGACACTGTGACGGACAGGCGGTTGTCAGGTCGACGGGCTGGAGTTGCCGGTGGGGAGTCATGGCTCAAAGCGTTGGCAATCATACGAGTGGCAGCTGAGAAAAAGAAGGGGGAAAAAAGAGAAACATAGTTGTGATTTAGGTTGTTTCCTATACGAGTTCCTCATGTTCTGTCCCTAAGATGAGATCAGAGGACAGCTGGGCTTCACAGTTGTCTTCTGAACTGCGTCAGGCCTTTCTAGACATGCCAAAATTAAAAGCATGCATAAAAGAACATACTGTGAAGAACTGAAGGAGATCTTCTACAACTTGGCACTGGGGCTAACAAACTAAGAGATGCAGTTTGTTCTTGTAACATTAGATTACTCTGATTTACTTTACCTTCCAATGGAAACAATTACCCTTTAATATGCCCTATTACCTGACATAACAATGACAAATAAAGCTAGAAAAAAATCTTTTTCTACAGCTTTAGCCCCTTTTAGGCTATCCCTCAAAATAAAATGTCTCTCTCTTACTTACAGCCTAAACCCTCCTTGGGTTTAAAGCTATGAAAACAATAGGTCATACCTCCTTGTGCCAATCCAAATCAGTTTTACATTGTGCTGTTTAAATCTAGTGAAAGGTGAGTGCACATGAACAATCCAATAAAGCTGTAAATACTGATACAGATATACAGCAGTAAGGGGTGGGAAATTAACTTTAAAATATTTTTTTACCCACCCCTACAGTTAACTTTTATTTGCAAACTCTAATCCTATGACACGTATGAAATGTCAGTTTCTTTGATTTAATCGTTGCAGGCATAGTGCATTATTGTATTCACATTGCTTCTGGCTGGGCTGATATATAGGTCACATGGTTGTCTCACTACAATAAAGCAATGTGTACTATGGGTACTACTGTGGGTGAAATTAGTAGAAACAAACAAAACACATGAAATGAGAAGTCTTTCCAAAAAAGCTTAAATGAAAGAAAACCCATCCTTCACATTCACCAGAGATCATCCTGTTGTGACCCTAAACTTCAATTTGAAAATAAAACTTATGACAATGAAAATCTGTTTTAATGATGGTCGATGTAGAAAAGTAAAGTGAAGATACTTACGAGTATTGGCAGTTCTTCTGAGCTCAGCTTTAACACTGGTCTGTCCTGAGGAGATGGCTTCTGTGGCCATTTTGCACATGTCCTGAAGAGGGAACACACATTACAGAGGTTATGTAAACTCAATCTAATGTGAGTCACTAACCAGACAGCAGCAACTTTGAAAGATACCCATTCTCCATGACTGCATTCACAACAACAGTGGAGATATTGCAGTGCTATTTTATTTGTACATGCCTGCACCAATGACAATGCACCATCCATTTTAAACGTTTAATTACTTCAGAACATGAAACTGGTCTTACCTGCCTGTAGACCTGCTTGGCATGTTTAAGAATGGCAATGATGTCGCCAATGACTGTAATGCCGAGGTCCATCATGATGTCTTTACTGAGGTCCATCAGCATGTTCTTGTGAATTCTGCAGTGACATGAACAGAAAAAAAACTGAAAAACCTGCATATGCTTCTGTTCCCTCAAAGAAAAATAATGTGCATTGTTGCTCATTAGTTCATAGTGACCTATTACAAATTAAAGCGTTGTAAACATTAGGTCACATGGACTAACATCTAAATTATTCACTGGACAGTTTTAATTCCATGACAGCTGCCATAATCAAACAAACTGATTTTACTTTTGAATTCATAAAATCTCACATTATCACAAAATGCTGTGGTTGTGACACTTTGCATTCTCACCACAAACAAACCGCACCAGAGCTTTCTTGGAAGCAGACTGTGGTTGTTTGTTTCCATGCGCAAGTTTCTCAGCAGCCACCACAAAGTTTTACTTAAACCGTTCATCCCTTGTAATTTTGGCCGTTACAGATGAGTGAACTTTGGTTTGTGGTTACTTAGACACCACTATGCTGCCTACTGGAATTTGGTTTCTACATCTAATCACCAGAGAGGAAGGATGAGAGAAACCAATCCAAACTCAACTCATCCTCCGTGTTTCTGGTGCCAGGTTTTCACTTTCATTTAATTAATTAATTAATTAATTGCGTTTCAGCTCAGTTACAGCCTGATGTGAGGGAAGGATATTCACATGAGGATAGCACAACACAGTGTGGCTAAAGTGTGCTATACAAAGCCTATGAAAAAGGGACTCTAGGTTACCTGTTGTCCACAAAGGAGACTGCGTAAGTGACTGCGAGGCCAGCTGGGATCCCAGCATCCTTGAAAAACTGAATCCACTCTGAGGTGGCTTAAGAAAAACAAACGGACCATTAGCAATTGTACAACAGGAAAGATTTAAAGAACACTAAACCACTGCCATTTACACAATTAATTTAACCAAATATAAGACATCTTATGCAACTAATAAATGCTTTTGTTTATTGATCTCTCAAATATATTTTTTAAGATGAATCAATTCATCGATAAGTGTATACAGTGTCAGAAAATACCCATCACAATCCCAAAACCATTTTCTGATGATCACCTAATCAATGAATGGTTTCCACACTAGTTGTGATCATAGTAACAGTAAATTGGCCTCTTCAAAGTAATAAAAATACAGTTACATTGAATACAAATGATGATTCTCAGTAATACTGTAGCTATAGTAGGAGAGGGGCCTGACACAAAACGCCAGTGGGAGACGTAAACCTGAGGAGACAGCAGCATGCTGGGGTCAAACACATGCTGACCATGGCCAGCTGGAGGTTATTTTTAACATCAATTATGAAACGTCTTTTGGTTGGAGTAACAGATACAGGGTGAAGGGTGCACAGCAGCTGCCAGAACAATACCTCTGTCCAACATGCTCTGACTTTTACTGATGAACTCATAGCTACACAGAGACGAAACTCACATGGTGGCTAAAAGCTCATTTGGCACTTAGGCGCCTGAACACGAAGGGAGCACGACTGATACCCAAACATTTTATAAAAAGGTACTGTAACATTATAGAGCTAGATTTAGGGCACACTGTCAATCGGGTGTGAAATTGAATTCCAAATCAGATACAGATTCAGTGCTGGTTAGTTTATGTTAGCATAAGACGATGACCTAGCCAATTTAACCCACTCAAAAGATTACATTAGCCAACAATTCAGTGCACAGTTCTCCCATTTACGTCTGTTTCAATCAAGGAAAGTGAAATGACACAAAGCAAGTCCGCTAACAGAGCCGTTTGTGTTAGCATTCGGCATTAGCATTGTTTTAGCGGCAGCTACAGCCATGAATTAAAAAGCGGTATCGGCCATCTGCGACATCCACTTAACCGGTTGTAAAAACTCTAGACAGTAATCCGATTAATGGCGACGTCTAACACAGAGTGAAATACCGAAATGTTGTAATTGTTGCTAAGCGGTAACACTGGCTAGCCGGGCCTTTCTGTTCTCACCTGTTGTCACGGACGCCATGTTTACAACAAATGTGTGGTGACATCAGCTACATCCGGACAGCTCGCTCTGCTCCAGTGACGCAACATCCGCAAGAAGCACAAAAAGTCCTGTGAAATTTTATAAACGGACGCTAGAGAGCAACGCAGGCTGCAAACTCACACAAAACAACCATAGCAGACTGATCACTTTTATAATGACATGTTCAAGTACCTGCATGTTTGAAAGTATCCGCTCTTTGACTACAGTATTTAAACCTGCAAACCTACTTGTTAGGAAACAGTTGCCTACACATCCAGCTGATACAGAGCAACATTATCAGTCATTTGGAGTCTCGTTTCTGGACACCTGGCAGATTTAAGTCCAATATTCACTCTCATTTGAGCTGTTTTTGACTCCACCAAATCCTGAGGGAAATGTCTGTTTCTCGATGCTCCACTATGTCAGCTAGTTGCTAACTTTGTCTGTCTGTCATTTTTTGTTGGGCTAGTAGTATTGGAGAGTGTGAGAGAATCAAAACAGTAAAGTGCAGCCGTAAAACCAAAACAATGAGTTAAAAAACGCTTGATCATTGCCACTTTAAATATATAATATATATAAATACAAAGTGTTTTTTGTAAGTGTGCTCCCACTTTTGGTGTGCAGGGCTTTTAATACTGAGTAAAACATTAGTCTTAACATTTCTGGAGAATTGTGATTGGCATTTCGTGGACTTACAGGTTAATCAAGAAAAATAATAAGCAGATTAAATGATGAAAACAATCGTTAGTTGCAGTCCTGAAAGAGAAACATACATAAACATGATCACTTTTCAGGTCCATGCCTTCCTCTTGCAGTCCCAACTCAAATAACAAAGATGGTAACTGACTTTTATTTTCTTTAGTACACTTGCAAAAAATCATGCATAGGTCAAAGAGTGCAATGAAGGTCAACTATTTAAAAGCGAGAGACATGTACCTTATAATATGTCCTTTATTTAAGTCATTTCTTCACAAATTGGAAATTAATGGCATTTGGTCAAACCACCATTAAAGGAGACAGCTCACCCAGCTTTTGCAGTCTGGAAACCAAGAAAAAGAATTTTATCATGTAAACTTTTATAGGACAGCAAAAAGAGCCAGAAGCTGAAATATAGGACAGAGAAGATCAGAGAGCAGGGACTGCAAAAGTGACATGGTAACTTTGTCATACACTTTGGTGCTCTTCAAGAGTAAAAACACATGAAAATGAAGTTATAAAAATAAGTAAACAGTACTTTATAGTGATGAGCAGAAAAATAGTTATGTTAAATTATATGCACTGAAAAAATAGACAGTTTGATATCAGAGCACCTTCATCATGAGTTATGTAATTATCCATGCACCCTAAATGACATTGTCACATCCAGAACAAAGTTTCTTTGGGCCTTTCACTGCTGTAACCTCAAAATGTATCACATCACATATCCTCTGTTTCCAAATGTGACAAAATTGCAACCTTTGCTCCCAGAAAAAAAAACCAGAGTAAATTGTTACAAACACTGATGAAACACTGATAAAAGGAATGGGTTAGAAAAGAAGCACTGGCCTTTTGAAGTGGAGGAACCTTCCTAGTGTCTCTAAACATCATCAATGAATGGGAAAAAATTATATTTTTTAGATATATTGTAACACAATTTCTTCAAGAAGATTGTCTCAAAACTAAATGTTATGGTAAGTATTAAGGATACGTTTTAATATTGTAACAAAAATTGGTAGTTAAAGCAATACATCATCACACTTGACATATAGTAGCAGTCAGTTTGAGCACTGCGTGATTTGCTACATTATGTTTATCCAAGAGGATAATAAGTATTGTGTTTCATACCGGGGAAAATATGAAATCAGAGTGGATATGGGACTTGTGGAAAAATAGAAATACATAGCAACATTCACCTCATCATAGAAAAATAGGAAAGCTCTTGTTTAGTTAACACTAGCCATTGTAAAGTACAAGTAGGTGCAGGCAGTTTCTCTGTCTTATTTCTCCTTTTCCTTCTATGCCACCTTTTCCAATTCATTAGCCACCCTTTTGTGATTGTAACCTTACAGAAAAAAATAATTTAAAGCAAATTCAGACAACTTCAATTAAATTTACGGCAAAGAAATTAGATGAAAGAATGAGTCTAATATGTTGAGTGGGGATCAGGGGCCTAAGAGTGGATTGCAGGTACAGTACAAGGGCCCCACTGAGATCTGTTTATCACACTTAAAGATGTAGCAGGCAATTGATATTAAACTATGATGAAATCATAGAGTGATTACTGGGCTCTCAGAGCTTCAGCTGCTGGGAATTCACTGTGTTATTGGCTTCCAGTCTGAATAAAACATCCCAATGAGACAAGCAGCGTGCTCATTTGTCTGGAGCCTCAGCAACAGCAATGTATAACCTTCCACCATACAATGTGAAACTGCCCCGTCTTTATAGTATACTGTAAGTAGCACCACAAAAACCTATATACATGAGAACTATTGAATACGTTTTATGCTTATTCTCACACCAGAACATATTCTCATCACATTTGCATTTGGAGAGAAATCAAAAGGCATCTCCAACACCTGTACAAACACAGTCCTTATTCAACATTTTAAAAAATGAGGTCTGCCCATTTTCTGACCACCGAGAGCCACATTTGAACAAAACTTTATATAATTCATCTAGCCATAATTTTGAATAAACATGTTTATTTATTGAAAATAAAACTTCTTATTCAGCAAATACAATCACAAGAAATGTTTATCTCAATTAGACAACATATTTGCTTAAGTACAAGAATGGATAAACTTTAACATGATATTGTTCAAGGCTAAAACTGCAGTTATCCTTCAAACACACATTTCAGTTAGGAAATAACAATGTTATTGGGTGATATGTTTATACTGGACAGAAATGCATACTGGGTATGAAATACTTTGTCCTTAAATGAAACAGTTTAGTCATTATGTTGTAGTCTGAACACTTTTAATATGTGTATTGACATTAAATCACACTAGTTTTTTTTCCTCATTTTGCATCTGCTAAGGATCAAGTGGCATTAAGGTGTCAGTAGCATTGGGACAGACCTCACAGAGAAAAAACAAACAAACAAAACAAAGGCGTTACCACAACCTTCTAACATCATAATTATAAACATACATTTAATGTAACTTGTATAGTGCTTTATATTGTTTATAAAACATAAATACACATTGATAGAGGCAGTGACATCGTGCTTCATGTTGAGGGACAGGGCAGTACTTTAAATTTATTATAGTTTTTTTAGTTCCTTTAGAAAAATATTCATTTTAAAACTAAACCTCAGTAACATTTTATCTTGTTCTTCATTGACAAAAATATCCTATTTAAGTCTGCAAACATTCATACTTTACAATCATGGTACATACACTTATATATACATGTTACTTGTATATATGTATATGCATATAGACTTATAATTAGATTTTTTTTTGTAGTGCACAACATGCCTCCAAAGTTGCCAAATGAAAATACAATAAAATAATGAAACAATTGTTACAATGCAATAATAATAGTAACAGTTATAAGGAAATCTCCCGATAAAAAACAAAACAAAAAATTAAAAAAACAAGAAACGGCAACAGTACAAATGAAAGCAGAGGTCAATACAAAACAATGAAACACACAAACAAACAGACATTAAAATATATAACAATTCTCACTCAAACATACAGGAAAAACAAATTGTACAAATTCACAGGCAAAGAAAGGACGCTCACTCCACAACATCAGCCCACATGTTCTCCCCTTTTGTTTCCAGGTCTTGCTTTGTGCTCACTCGCCACATCAACCTCAATAAAGAAAGAAATAAACGGGCCAGGTGCCTCAGAGTGGATGCACTCACAATAAAACGCACCCCCGCCTCATCTCCGCTGAGAGAACAGGGGAGGTACAGAGGCCACTGAGCCCAATGTTTAGAGGTTGTCTGAATCACTACAAAAAAACGTCTCTCCTCTAAATAAAGGCATTGGTTCACATCTGATTGATTCTGGGCAAAACACGGAGCTGGTGCGCTGCAACAAAACGTCTGTATCTTCAGTTCAGAGACTTCAAAGCGATGGTGTGAATATGCGCATGTAGGCCCAGGGTTATGAGGCTCTGTGGTATGGAGGTGTTTTTACTGAGGTCACCCTTCCACACAGTTGGCAATAGCAACTCTTTCTTTGTGTTCAACATTTGGTTTCCAAAAATCGATGGTTAGGATGGGAGTCATCCTCTGTATCCATCACCTCTCCATTTAAGTCTGTCCAGCTCATTTGCACTTCCTTCCTCCCTTCCTGCTAAACCTCTCTCCATCCTCGCTTTTAAACAGCCTCACAACACAAGATGTGTCTAATCACTGTGTGAACATTGAAAAATGGCTCAGCAGAAGACAGTGGCATCTGTCTTGCATTTTGCGTTCATCAATTATGCGTCTATGTGCATGTGTGGAAGTATTTAGCTGCTGTTCACTGTAAGGATCCGCTTTGAGCAATGCGCTCCAAGGAAAAGGTTCTTCTGTATGGGGGGGTTGCGTCCATGTCCTTGTATGAGAGGGTGCAAAAGGTCGTGTTAGTTGGGGCGTCATTCACTCAAGGTCCCAAGGGCCGGAGGGGGTCTTCGGGCTCTCAGAGGACGAAGACTTCAGAGAGAGGGAGAAACACAGAGACAGAAGAGGAGAAACAGAGATGGGCAGAGATGGGTCGCATGGTAGGTAGGTAGACGGCAGAAGAATTTTAAAAAATGAGACAAGAAAGCACAAGATTTAGTGGAGGCTGTGATACTCAGATTCCCCCCAACTTTCCAAAGTCCAAGCAGCAAATGAAGAAGCAGAGGGAAGTCGAGCAGATGAAGGGTTAGAGGTGAGCGAGAAATCAGCTGTCTGTCTCCCACAAGAAAAGACTCTGAACAAAGTGTCCTTCGTCCCTATTTCAGATTTGCACAAATACATTCAGCAAGAGGAAGAAGGGAGAAAATGATGGAAAAGATGAGAGCAAGAGCGCTGGAAAACGGGGTAACCGACAGAGGGAACAAGGTGGGGGCACTGGTGCTTGTTGGAGTGTAAAGTGAGCTTGTGGGTATCTGTACATGTTTGAAAATATTCATTCTGAATGAATCTGTTCATTCAGAGCACTTAAGATTGATAGATCAGTGATTCAGTTTTTAATCACTTATCTTGTCCAGCTGCAGGTATTCCAACAATACAAAACAAGAAATGATTTATTGTTTAAATGTTAAAGGTTGGATCTAATGTAATTCATGTGCAACGATTTGTATGGCTCTTAATTGGAATGCATTTCAGAATATGTAAACTCTAACCCAATCAGAAACAAATGATTGGTTGTTTTTTTTTCTCAATGTGTGAGGCTGATAGGTACTGTGCATGTACTTGCCTCAGCCTCTAATTCCAGCAAGCATCATGTATGTGTGTGGTGATATGTGTGCGCGTGTGTCTGTCGGTCAGTCAGAGTGCCAGCAGCGAAGGCGAGTTCAGGGAATCAGATGACTGCTCGCTACTGCTGTTCCGCTGGTTGGCACTGACCCCGCAGGCTCCCTCTGGGTAGGTGAACACAAATGAAGATGTGTATGAGGTGTTGTAGCTGCCAATGACCGCATCGTCATGGTTACCACCACCACCACCACTGTTGCTGGCCATAAGACATGGCCCGCCTGGTGTCGGTTCACTTGAGCCATAGAAAGAACTAGAAAACTCTACCTCCTGCATTATCCCTGGGTGAGGCTGCTGCTGGACTTGCTGCTGCTGAACCGGAGGCTGGGACTGTGTGGAGGCCGGGTGGGCTGTGTAGGCAGGAGGCAGATAGAAAGTGTCCTCCTTCACAGCCAAGCCCACAATGGAGACAGGAGGTTGTAAGGTCTGGGGAGGGAGCTGGGGCTGGATTGGAGGGAGCTGTGCTGAGCCCTGCTGGGGTTGGTCCTGGTATGGGATCTTACAGTTCGGCTGGTGGGCCACCAGGACAAACTCCAGGCGCTCCTTCTCCTTCTGCAGCTCAGAGATCTCAGCTTCCAGCTCTGCCTTCTCCTCCTCCAGTATGTCTGTCTCCTGTGGGCAGGTCCAGAGAATGAAAGAAACAAGGGCAGGGGGACAGGGGAACAGGACAAAGGTGGGTGAAATGGGTAGAGGAGGGAAGAAGATGTGCAGCAGAAAGAGAGAAGACAGGAGTGTTAGCTACACCAAACCTCTACTTCAGTGTTTGTGGAGGTGGCTGCATCCATCTCAGCAGAAATACCTTCCTCACCAGCAGTTGGATATGTAAGGTAGCTTATATAAGAGCCCTTTAATTAGGCCATAAATACCGTGGGTACAATAGTCTGTCTTGAGGACTATAATTGTCTTCACCACAGCTAAACACCCCATTACCGTAATCCTGTCTCTTATACACACATGCACACATTTATTAACACACTCCGCAATGCTATGGGAGGTAACGTAATTATGATCATTACTCATTCTGGCAGCTATAACAGGGCCAAGCTCACCGACTGCAGTCTGTCTGTGAGTTCTCGTCGGCGGTTTCTGCATTTGGCGGCAGCCAGCTTGTTTCTTTCTCGCCGAACACGTCTCTTCTCCTCCTCCTCAGGTGTCAGCTAGGATGAAGAGAAAACAATTAAATGGATTAGGATAAAATATTTGTCTGTGTTCTTGAAAATTTATATTGTCCAAGCAGCAGTGGTGGGCACACTGGATGGGCTGTCAGGGTGAACACACATGGTTGTCTTAAGCAAATATGCCCTTTTATAAAGAACAATTTAAACATTTTCCTTACACTCTGGCGGTAACTTTTAACTGGCTTGTGCCCTCCTCCCACACAGCCCTCTACATAGACCTGACCTTCTCTGCCCCCATTTCCCGGGTTAGTAGATTTATGTATATGAGAAGTGCCTACAGTAGACAGGGAGGTGCCCTTTTTTTGCTTATTACCCATGCCCCTGAACGTGTTTGTGCACACCACTGCTTAATAGCACAGTACACTGCAGTTTGATCGCCCATGTAAACAATGTACCTGCACTACATGTGTAACATGTGAGGGTCAACAAACAAACAATTCAAGCACACACACTTACTAACACACCAACATCTCCATCGTCACTCACAGACTCGTCTCGTGTACGGCGGCTGCGGGTTCTGGATTGGCGGATGGGGCCCGGTGCTGGGCCTGGAGTGTCTGAACTTGGAGGGGTGAATCCAGACCCCGAAGTATAACTGGGGCCTGGCATGTCATAAGGGTCAACCAGTGACACTGGCTGGGTCATGGTTGTGGTGCCAGTGGACACACTCTGTCCAGAGGCCTGGGAGGAGACGAGGGTCGGCTGTACCATCCACTGCAGGTCCTGACTGGTGGTGATGGCGGTAACAGTGGGCACAAATGAACCGGGCATCTCCCCTCCAGCACTGGGCCCTGGCCCGCTACCCACAATGCTCAAGCCACCTCCCGCTGACACACACTCCTGAGTAGCAGACATAAACAAGTAGAGGTTTACACACCATGTAAAGCCACTGTAGGTCAGTAAACACATGTAGACAAATAGGGGCAGACATACAAGCACAAGCTTGGATCAGTGTTTGTCATATTTAATAAAACGTATTGTAGCCATTATGCCAACCTCAGTAGGCTAAACTTTACCTCTACAACCACGTGCTGCCATCGAGGATCCATTATTACAAATGCACACTTTTGAAACTCTAATCAATTCTAATTCAGATCCTATTTTAATTTGTAAAACACTTCAAGTTTTAGTAAATATACATGGCATGACATAACAAATTTGTAAATTTGTTTTTAAAAACTATGAACAATACCCTTGCTCCCAATACAATGCCATTAATTTTTTAATGCAATGTACATAATGATTCAGGTATAAACATGGCATTTTAACTTAATATAAGTGTGATATAGCTTAAGTAAAGTGCTGGAACAAGTAGATTTCAAAAAATGTGGAAAAAGGTTTATCTAACCATCTAACAAGAGGAATGTATTTGGGAAAATTGGAGGTGTAAGAGCAAAGAAAAAAATGGCAGTAGGCTATACATTTAGTGTAAAGCTTGAATTAACTAGTTCTTAATCTGTGTTTGTTGCTGAGTTACAACTTTTTCTATGTATCAGGCCTAGGTCTAAAAATACACATAGAAAGCTCAAATATGTCGCTTGTCTTTTTTGTTTTATTTTAAACCCAGGGAGTACAGTAGCGACTTTCATTAATATTCATATAAAAGCGTGTTAAGGCATTGGGACAGGCGGCTCTGAAAGCGATCGCCTCGACCAATCGTTTCTGTCGAAGAGCGTCTCCCCCCTCCTTCTTCCTCCTCCCCCGTCACACCCCCGGTGTTCCCCTTGGCAACGCGACGTAGCGCTCCAAAATAGAACAAGCATTTACGTCACGGCGAGGCCTGTGAGAGGAGAGCGGAGCGTGTGGAAGGAGAGAATCGGGCTGTGGGGAGAGGCGGAGCTCCGGCGCTGACGTAGGAGAGTTCCAGGACTCGCTGTAAACCGAGCAAGTTGTCAAAGCCGCTACCGGGTCTACTACAACAGCAGATGGAGGTACATCTATATAGATGTAGAATCATTGATATAGCCTACTTAGCGATACTGCTTGTATCTGACTGCAGGAACGCTGTAGTAGGCCCACAAACTTAATGTTTCCCTACAAGCGCGACTCCATTAGGAACATCATAAGCCTCCGATATAAAATAAAAATAAGAACTGCCACTACAAGTCTATAAGAGTCTGAGTCATATAGCCTATATTGTAAAATGTATGGACTGCAATTTCAATGCCTTGTATATGTCTGATATTTTTACTTTAGAGCAGCTCTAATCATATACAGACTATACATTGTAAATCTGACAACATGCAGAGTTTATTTATCCGGTAACATGTTAGCAAAAGCACATGCCCTATTTGGACCCATATAGGCTACAGTATAAGCACAGGTTCATCTGTGCACGTAGCCTACCAGGACCATAAGTCAGACCTGTTGCATTTATGAATAAATAAAAACAGCTGTAACATTTGCTGATTTTTTTGTTTGTTTTAAAACTATTTTTCATTCTTAGGCAGAGTGTGATTCTAACATAGGCTAGGCCTACGTGCATTATTTTTGCCTTAAAAGTCTCAGCTTACCTGCGGAGCACTGGTGGTCGGCGGGCTCCCGAAGGAGTCCACTGAGGAAAGGTACTGGGATTCTATAGATGGAGACGAGCTTCCACGGGATCCGCTGTCTGGGTCGCCGGGGAACCCTTGGTACATCTCCCCGGAGGGACCGAGTGAGAACGCGACACCTGCAGTTACCGGAGAGAGCGCGATGTCACCTGCAGCAAAAAGGGTTGCGGCACACACAAGAAGATTACTAAAGAAGGGGTAGGCCTATACTGTAAATAGAGAATGACTGATGTTTTAGGCAGTGCAACTGACCAAACCCAACTATCCTTATACAAAAGTTGGATCATCCCACCACCAGCGAGGCTACTTTTGTCTGCATTAATTCATTGATCATTAGGAGAACTCCTACAAGACCAGCAGTGTTTTATAGCCTAGGCTAGCCTACATAATGAAATGTTGAGTTATTTTGTGAAAGTAATAACAGAGAAAGATGTCTGTAAGCATCTCGGATTAAGCAGACTGACGGGCAGCGGTGGACAGATGTTTCTGACCTAGCCTCTAAAACGCTGATTTTAAGCAAACAAACACATTATTTAGGCCTATATCGTCCACATAAAGTCAGTATTGACTTACCGTTGCTGATCTTTTGGTTATTCCTCTGTGAGATGCTCTTGGTTTCTTTCCAAAAAAGTTGCATGAAGAAGCTTAATCCAGTTCCCCGCGTTCAGGGGGAACGTGTCCCAGTTCAATATGTTAAGAAGTCCTCTCGTTTAACTTTAAATCCTCGGAGCGCTCTCCTTTATCCGTTGCGATTAAAGATCCATAAAGTCCGTTCACGGTACTCCGGAGGACGTTAGCTTGTATTACGGTGCACAGTAGCAGATCTTGTCTTATGAATGAATCCATCCTCCTCTAGTACAACCAAGGCATACCGTCTAAGTCCCGCCTCGGAGTTCCGCTGACGTACATGCCCATATTTGTGCCTTGATGTTGTGTTTGGTATCCTTGGTGACGTTGAGGGAATCCCTCTCCCACTGAAATGGACCAGAAGCTCACCTCGCCGACAGATAATAATAGATGTTTTTTATACTATCACAGGCACGAGATATTTCTCACCGTCTGACAATTTCTGAGAGGAAATTTTAAGAAACTTCAGAGCGATAAATATGGAAAGTGTCTATTTAGGTCTATCTATGCGTCTGCAGATTGGAACATTGTTTGGGTCATGGCTACAAGAGAAGACATTATAATATTCCTATAATGTCCACGTGTCTATAAGCATTTGGGGAGTGTTGTTGCGTTGATTTAGGCTAATTGAAATCACATATAGCCACATGGACGACAACATGATTTTTAGGTATTAGGCAATAGGCTAAGGCTAGATAGCAGAAGACATAATATTCTATAGCCACTCTAGTTAGTCTGAATACCATGTAGGGCTTGAGGATAACCTGGAAAACACCAGAAGATAGGCTATACAAAGGTTTATTTATGTAAAACCGAGAGGTCTAGCCTATGTCATTCCGGGACAGAATCCCGCCAGGCATGCAAGGGAAATCCTGCTTTAAAGTTTCTCAGGACACGCCCTCGGGAGTCCTCTTGAGAGCTTAACGTCTAATGAGAGGAAAGACTCCTTTTCATCTGTATCTGACCACTCCCTAAACCTGAAGTCAGGCGGTGCCAAGTAGCCATTTAGCCTACTGCAGGTTGAAAAAAATCCTCAAACTGCTTATAGGCTACAATAGGCTGCATTCCGGTTGCACCCAATCTTTCAGTTAGATTTAGGCTACATATTTCTGGATTTTAGTGTAGGCAAGACTCTGGAGCAGAGCAGCAACATCACCCTCATTCAACCCAATAAAAAACATACATTGGGAAACAGCAGTGTAATTCTGTCATGGACAGTGGGCAGCAGTGACGGAAATCGGCGCCTGTCATTGCAAACATCACCCGGCCGAGCAGAAAGTGATTCATTATTATAGCCCACATGAGGACACCAGTGGGAATGTGGCAGGTGGGAGGTTGGCATTGGTTTTGGGGGGGGGGCAGGGATTGCTCCACGGGCTAAATGCGGGAAGACCGGGTGGCAAATCATGAATGAAAATCTGAAATAGCCTACAAGGCCTACGTTTTTTGGTTGTGATGTCAAACAGTGTCACGGGGCGGGTATGCTGCTGTGTAAGGACCGATGTGTGAAAAGGCGTGAACAAAAAGGGAAGAGTTGGGGATAACAAGTTATTAGTCAGCGCTAGAACAACGTCAGAGACGAGGATCCACGGAGGACGTTGTGTCCCATCCGGGCTGCCGTTACCGGTGCTGTGCTGCTGAACCGGGATGACTAACTCCGTCGATGTAAATTGTTCATGATGGGGGATTATTGAGGTGAATGGCTGATAACGCAGGCGAACAGCCCACATTCACGGGGAAATAAACGATAATAGCCGGATTTGACGGGGTGAGGGCAAGACATCACGGAGATGACTAGGCTAGCTACTGACTATAGGCTGAGGCTAGCCATCTATGCTGATAAATATATAAATAGACTTCACAGTGACAAAATAAGGTCCCTCTGAATACTGTTCAAAATATCACAAACAGTCAGTATTACCACATAAAAAGGAGATATTTAGGCTAAAACAAGTGGCCGGGACCATGTGTTATCCACGGGTTTGCTGCCTGCATGTGTGTAGCGTTCTGTCTCCATGGATACGCCGTTGCCTCTGACGCAAGGACGTATAAATGTGGTCTTTTTTGTTATGCCGCCTAGCAACCGGTTTCCGTGGTAACCGGCTGTGAGTGACAGACAGCAGCAGCAGCACACAATATGGCTTCCGGATCTTTTCTGTGCAGGGAACAGCAGTATATCTGACCGTTGTTGTTGGTTTAGCACGGATTTAACCGTCAACGGCTGTTGTTTTTCGCGTTGTAACGTCAGGCAGTTAAAGGGAAAGTTATGTCGACGTTGTTAGCGCTTACTAAACTCTTGTTTGTCCCGTGTCCTAGTTGTAGCCTGTAAAATGCAAATATGCACACGCTTAGCAACGCACAATACACTAATGTATGCATCTTTGTGTTAATCATTGTATTGTTAATGTGTAGGTAACAAACTTACTGCTGTGTTTTCAGACAAATTTCATTTAATGTAGCGCTAATAAACAGTTTCAGCGAGTAAATGAGCCCTTTTTGATGGACAAGTGTCTAGCCTACAGCAGCTGATATTTTGTGGAAAAGGTGGGCAGTAATTATCTTTTATTGAATTAATTCTGCAGATTTTTCTCAGTCACCCTCTGTTGCATCGAATCCAATTCAATTAAATGAACTTTATTTCATAAGAATAATCCACTCAGTATCAACAGGGAATCCTCAGTAGGCCTACATATAAGCCAATAAAAACAAACAATAAGACGCTTAAAACGTAGCTATCAAAGAATAGTAACAGTTTGTCAATCAAGTACATTTGTGTCCAGGTTTCAGTTTATATTTGAAAGCTTGTAAAGTTTAAGTTGTGGGTATTGCATCCTCTTCATCATGCAGATGACAGTGTTACAGCTTGTTAAGTTTTTATGTCTCTTCATAGGCTATGTATAGCCTATTTAAATCACTGATCGTGGAGTTTAACTGAGACTGCATTCCTGTCTCTAAACTATTTTGTTCCTTGAGAGTTTGTTTGTTTACAACTTGTGGTGGTCTAGACTCCAGCCGAGCCAGGTGAAAAATAGATGCTGTGTTGTCTAATGCCCCTGATGTGCTTTGTTTTGCTTGCCCCTGTCTCTTAGCGTATTGTCGGGAAGCCACTAACTTGTGCTGTGCTCATGAGGCCAGCCCCTATTTCCTTTTGGAAGGCGGGCCGTGTTTGCCTGGTCTTCCTGCCCAAAATATTTGTTACCAGGCAACGGTTAGGCCTGTCCCACTTCGGAGTAGTGTTGTTTACACCCCTTCTGGCTCCATATCCCAACAACATTACATAAGTCTCACAGGCTTTCCCCACCTCACTGAGAGAAATATGATCGGCCTTTTCTCTCCAGCCAACAAAAATGTCTCATACCCTCATACCATAGCTTTTCCCTCAGCCACTCAGCAATTTCCTTCGGTCTTTGTCTGCTGTGTTAGCTGTTCTTACTCACCTAGCCATTCAGAGCAACAAAACTGAAACTGAGGCTAAGATTGTTTATGAAAAAGCTATGCTTGACTTGACTTTCAGCTCAGCCTTTGGCTAAAAATCCCTGAAGCTTATTGTTACATGATCTGTCAGGTGGGGGTTCGGGTCTGCCCCTGTAACCGTTTAATAACACATCTATTCTTGCCTAAATCCAGTAATTCTTTTTGGCATAGTCGAAGGCCTTCTTGCATGCCTATGTCAACATGGCTTGTGTATAGTGTATTAACTGAAATACTTGAGTTGAAATTAAAGCAGTGGAGCCCTGCATTTATTAATATTCAGTTTAGACTGAACCATACACTTTTGAACTTGGAACGTCCTCTTTTATTATTTCTGCAAAGCAGCGGCTACCTTTCTCCTGTCTGTTTTTTAAGTGTTATTAGATTTTTAGTCATTATTGCCATCCAATTTGTCAAAGACATGAAGGTGACTGAATAAGAAGTCAAACACAGATGCCTAAATATATACAATACATCAGGTGGATGTCTTTATAATTGAATTACAACAGCCCTGCAGTTTGAGAATATTCAGTTTTGTTGGGACTGTTGGATTGGATTTTATTATACTTTAAGGTGCTCATGTTATTATATACTTCCCCGTGTATTTGGCTCATATACTTGCCTGTGTAGTCTTTGAGTGATAGCATGAAAAGAAAAATACATGCTTCAGCTGCCCTCAGTCTCCTTCATCTCATGAGCTATAAATTAAAACCTTTCATTAGGGGCAGAGGGCTGTGTCTCTAATTTTCTGTCTCACAGCTGACTCTGTGTTTTGTAGTTGTGCCTCAGAACAGGAGGGGAGCGGAGAAATTGTCTTCCTTTTTTTTGTCTTTGAGCCAAATAACAAGCAAACGTCCTCGATACTAACCTCCACCCTCTCCTGATTCTCTGTAGTGTCCTTCATAGTGTTGTTCAGACACACAGAATCTGGTTCTAGTTTTGTTTCACTTAAAATTTGTCAGTATGTCATTGATAATTATAACATATGAGATGTTTATTAGTTGCAGGGGGGAGGAGTGCACTAAGCAAGCAATGCAGCCCAGAATACTTTCACAGTCAAGTGTTTGTAAGGTATCCAGACCAGATGCCCACATCATCATCATCATCCTTTCTTCTGGATATATAAGCTCCTCACTGTCCCACTGGATGAGCCCAGGCACCTTACGAAGCAAACTCATTTTATTTATTTAACTTCTTTGTTTAACTTCTTTCTGATCTTTTCCAAGAGAGACTTGAGAACAAGAAACCTTCATAGTGAGATAATCAACAATGAAGCGACAAGTAGAGTGAAATAAAAACAAATGTATGACAAGAGTCATAAAATACATCAGAGAGTAAAGCTTTTCATTTCCAAGAAAAATGAAAGAATCCAGCTTGAGGGAAGTTTGCATTTCATTCCATATAAAAGGTGCATAGTACTTCGTTCTGCCAAGGTTATTGTGTACATATAGGATATCTAAGGTTAAGCAGTTGTTGGATCATGTACTGTAGTTAGTGAAAGAAATATATGAGGTAGTGTGGAAGCTTTAACAAGAGCTTTTAGCCTCTTGTATCTATTAGCTTATCTTTTTAGTCACTGCCCAGACTAGGATTGTAACATACATACATTTGAGATTTCACCTTCAGCCTCAGCTTCCTTTTTACCACGATGGTCCAGTACAGCATTTGCCAGACTTCGGATGCAGCAGGGAGCCACTTCAAGATGTGTCATCTCATCTTACCTGTGTGTGCTTTTGAACACAAACCTGGAGATCCCTGAACTCCCTCGCTTAGGCAGCAAACTTAAAAAACTTGCTTGGCTTTCTGCTGAGGATGCAAACACAGCTTTTGCTTCAGTTATATAAGGATTAGATGCACTGGAGTAACAGCCCTGGCACCGCTTACTCCCACAGACTCCACAGGACCCCTCAATGGACTGTCGAGACTACAAAACTCATGTACTCTGAAAGGGAAAATTCCCATGACCCTTTCAGTATCTGTGTGAAGAGCCGGGTTACATTATTTACACTAGTGACTTTCCAGTTTTTCTTGTTCCCGGCTACAGCACACAGCTCCCTTGCAAGCTCCCTTTTGTCCTGTTTATGTTAATGTTCTTGTGTTTATATGGTGTAATCCGTGTGGCTCGCCATTTAAATAACGAGCTTGTGTGTTTACATGAACCCACACACACGCACAGCAATCATTTACAGTGATCTGTGGACAAGGTAAAACATTCAGTTGTGCATGCGTCATAGCCTCGGTTGTTGGCTCTTCTGAGACAAAAATATTCTCACGTCATCTTATTTCACCTAGCAGAGTTGTATCTTACACTCATTTCACTCAGTGTTAAACAGGTGAGTGAGGCTATGGTTGACCATGGCATGCCTGACCTGCTGTAAAAAGGCTCTTGACAGAACTTGATGATGATGAAGCACAATTTAAAAAGACGCTTGACAGCTTTGTGTGTGAGAGGTTATTGCACCATGGCAGAAAATTAAGATGTACTTACATTCCCATAGGTGTGCAACCAGAAGTAGCATAATCTCAGATTAGTGTTTGAGTGAGATCATTGCTTTATCTGTGTATTGGCAGTGCCTGTAAATAACCATCTTTCCAGTTCAGAGCGTCAGAACAATTGTCGTTCCTTGTTTTTTTTTTGTTTTTTTTGCTGTAAGTGCAACCATAAACGTCAGCATTGAGGTGCAGAAAGCAGAGCGGATGGCTCTATTGTATCATGTACTGCATGGGAGTCAGATGCCTAAAGTTAAATGCAATCAGTGGGCTTCAGTATTCCACAGCTCTCTGTGACTCAGACACAAGCAGCGCGTCAATCCTAGCCTACTTTCAACAGGCTTTCTGCCAGTCAGAGAGGCAAAGTGCCAGAGAGAGGGAGGGACAAGAGCAACAGGGTGAGAGAGAATGAGGATGAGATCAGAGGTGGAAAGTAAGTCAGTATATTTAGTCGGATACTGTCGTTAAATACAGTGACGAGGCATTGACTTGAGAGTTTTTCATTTTAAGCATTTCTACATAGAATTACTCACACTTCCTACGTTTTAAACAAATTAGTCCATTTCCTTTTTCACAGGAGACTTTTTGACTTGTCATAGTAAGAAAAGGACAGGTGTCTCTAATAACATTAAGGAGGGCTTTGTTCTATTCAAGTGTCCCAGTAAGTCGTGACAGTGAGCCAGCATGCACAACACCAGCACCCTGAAACTGAAACAGCTAAATGGAATTCATCATTAATTTTGTTATTTACACCTGTGCCGCCTGTCACATGACAGCTGAAGTAAGTAGCAGATTGTGATTTTACATGCACATACTCTGTTTGGACAGTTTTGTTTTGGCTCTTTACTCCAACATATTGGATTTGAAATGAAACAATAGCAATAAGTTTAAAGTTCTGACTGTCAGTTTTAATTTGATGAAGCATGTGGAAATTGTGCTCCTTTTACATATAACGCCAAAAGGTGAAAATTCCTGCAGATCCTACACTGTTCACCTAATACAGATGCAGTGTTGAAGGAAGTATTAAGATTTTTTTTTACTTAAGTAAAAGTGGCAATACTGAAGTATAAAAACACTTACTTACTTACAAGTACAGATATGTAGGTATTATTAGCAAAATGTACTTCATATATCAAGAGTACTCAAAGTATACTGTGAGTGTTATACTATTGTACAGTATATCTCCCTATTGGATTATTATTACTGATGCCTTAATGTGTAGGTAGCATGTTGTAGCATATGGATCATGCAAATACCTGAAACACCCTTAAAGCCGGAAGTCTACATTTAAACATAGTCACTGTTTCATTTGTAATCCAAATTGCTGTAATACATACATTGTTTCAGTCTGTACTGTACAAAAAGCTTATAAAATACAGTACATTGCTGTCATTTCAACAATGAAATAGTATGAGGTAATTAGACCTGACATCACCTGCTTACAAATTAATAATGTAACACTCTGACAGGGACTTTAGAATTGGTACTTTTCTTTAAGTTACCATTTTGAAAGCAGGATCTATTTCTCACAATGCAGAAAAAAAACACTGCATTATTTATTTAAGTAGATGTGAGTACTTCTTCCACCTGGATGAGGATGCCAACTTCATTATTCCCCCTACTCATTCTCTCTCTGCTTGTTTCTACCCAGAAGGCTTGGTTTCAACCTTTTTTTCCTCGGCTCACAGCCCCCCTCCCCACTTCTTCTCTCTTCCTTACATAAGGACTGCCCTATTTTTTTCAGGGACCAGTAAGAGGTAGGAATAAAGGGAGTGAGTGGGTGAGGAAGAGGGACTGATGGAGGGTTGGATCCAATGAAGAGAGAGAAAGATATGGGGGTTAGAAGAGAGGGCTGTGTGTACATTGCACACGTCAGGGAAGACACAAACCTGCATGTGTCCCCGTCACCCCCCTCACCTCGCTGGACTTCTCTGCCCACACAGTGCTGCTTCACTCCTCACCCTTTCCTTTTGTGCACCTCATCTTATCTCTCCTGTCTTCTCCGCACGCTCCCTCTCCCTAACTCGCCCAGTTAAATCCGTTGTTGGCAATCTTTGATATCGCATATTCATCCATCCATCTCATTGTAGTATTGTACTGAACTTGAGTATTTTTATTCTACTTTATACTTGAACTCCACTGAAACTAAAGGCATCAAATAAAGCTTTTAGAACTGATCTCACCACTCACTTTAAACACGTAGTTTTCTTACAGTAAAACTGTCAGACAGGAATGTTGGTTGAGACCTCGACTGGCTGGTTCAAGAAACAAAAACACACACATTTAACATACATATATTTTTTTAGCAGCAGTAACTTTGTAAAATTCAGTTAGAGTTCAGGTAGAGTTAGAGTTAGAAAAACATTGTTTAACAGGACAGTTTTTTGTTTTTTTTTACTATACAATACACCATACATTACAAAACATCATACAAGGTTGTGCAAAGACATATGCAATAATGTGATGACAATTAAAACTAATAATAATGCACTAAAAAATGCTGAAAAGCAGTCCATGCGTGTGCAAAGCGGAAGAATGTGCAAACATAAACATCAAACTGCTGCCGTCAGTCGTTCATGTATTAATCAAATGCCCTCCAGCAAAAACACGTGGAACGAAATTCCCTTCATGACTCGAACACCATGTGACGACTGCATGTTATGCTCAGCTTGTTTGTATACTTATTGTACGTAAATGTGGTTTCATTTTTACGTACAAACTGTTGGCCGGTTGACAGATATGTAAAAACTAAAAGGTATTTCCGCTGATGATGAATATGCTCCTATGCCTGGTGTGATTTTCTGTAGAAAATGGTGATTATGGCTTTTAAAGTTTAACCTTTGTTAGTGCTTTTTAAGTAAATATAACAAAGGTTATGCGTTGTAACCATGGTTGTATGAGTACAGAGGGTGAAATCAGTGTGAAACAGAGCTAAATGTTCATGCACATGTTTGTACTCAGCTGTCTATTTGAATTTAAACTTTTTATGACAAACAAGTGAAACATATTTCAGCAGCAGTGCAAGAAGTATTCAGATCATTTACTCCTGCTGACGGTGTTATATATTATCGGTTTACTATTACTGAGGAATTACAGCATTTTTCAAAAGTTGGTCACATACTTTCTTTCACATACTTTCATACTGTAGAAATACTCTGTTACAAGTAAAAGTCCTGCATTCAAAGTTTACTTAAGTAAAAGTATAAATATACTTAAAGTAAGAAGGAGATTACGGGTTGCCAGTGGGAGCAGATGTTAGCTCTTAATTCAAATTAAAATGTTGAAAGTTTGAGGATTGACAAGAGATCACAGCCAGGAATTACATGCAGATTTCCATTGAAGCAGTATTCTCCTGTGAGCAATGCAAGGATGCAAACATAACAACACTGGTCTGAGTGGATGTCCAACTGTCCAACTGTTTTCAGGTATTGGGTGTCAGTCATGACGTGACCAATCCACATTAAATACAGTTTATTTCATAATGTCATTATAAAATTAATTGTTTCTGCTCTCAGTTTTTTTCTGCCACAGCATCCCTGGACTTATGTTACCTCACATAAAAATGATTCCTATAATTTCCACACATTGAGGTACACAGATTATAAATTTAGGGAAAAGGGAGCACTGGTATCACATCGGTTGGTATCAGCAGATACCCTGAGTTGAGGTATTGGAGTTGTTATTAGTAGAGAAAAAGTTGAAGGTAGGTGCATCTCTACTTTATAGTGGCATTTTTTAAACTGTAGGAGACAGTGGCACAGGTTGAGATGTTTATACTGTATAAAAACACACAACAGACATCTAAATGTGCAAATAGACAAAACAAAGGACAAAAGTATAAAATAGAAAGGCTAAAAATGTATAAATGAACCTGAAAGATCTCTTGTCGTTGTCTAAGTTTCTTCATGTCATAAAGTTGGACGAGAAGAGAAAGAGTTTCAGTGAGATGTTACATCACTGTTATTTATATTTCTGGCACAGTCAGTGACTATGACACACCTGGTCACCACCATCCACAACAAACTGCCATGCAGAAAAAAAACAGCAACAGGATGAGGAACAGGGGGCAGAGTGAAGGGCAGAGGTGCTGTACTGTAGATGCAAATGGCGCTCTTTGCATCTCAAATTATCAGCCATTAGTCCTCACGACTTGTAAATAAACACGCATGATAAATACACCCTACGTGTAGGGCCAACACACACTCACATCTTTAAATACCCCAGCTCTGACGACTGAGATAGCACTGCTCATCAAATTTATGCGTGATCAAGCCCAGGCTAAATTTGCAGCCAGGGAGCCAACTTACGCAATCCTCCCTGGTCTCCCTCCTGTCTATACAATGGTTTAAAAATCTCACAGTTCTCAAAGCATCCCAGCCCTCCCCAGATCTCCACTCCCACACTACACACTACAACTCCGGCACTATTCCTGTACCATCCCCCGCCGCTGTGGCACAAAAATACCAGCACCTCCAAGAACAGACGCCAAACCTGTCAGAGCATCATCACATCCCACAGGACAGCTGGGGGAGGGAGGGGGGGAGGGAGGGAGGACGGCGTGAAGAGAAGAAAAGAAGAAGAGCAGGTGGGGAAGGATGAGCACAGCCGCTGTCGAGAGAAACAAATCAACAGAGACAGAAAAGAGAAAATAAATACTGTATCTATGCGGGAGGGGACACAGTTTACAGTTATATCCTGGCAGATCAATCACAGTTTCTCTTTCTTTCTTTTATGGAAATGTGTGTTGTTATATTACAACATTTGTGAGGACCATATGAGGAGATAACACTCATAACAAGAGTGTCAAAGAGTCACCCTCACACCCATAATACCAAAATATATGAAAGACTTAATCGCTTTTAGGTAACACTTTATTTCAACTCCCCCATTTAGCATTTAAACATTTAATAAATGGTTTATAACAGACTGTAATGTTGTTGTAAGCAGATATAACTATCCTCAACTTTGGTGTATAAACAGATAATGAATGACAATATAGTAAAACACAGTTGTAATAACAAAATATGTCCGTTAGGAAACGTTAGGAAATTATTGACAAGTACTGTATATTAATAAACACTATAAAACATTCTTATACTGTATGTGCTTATAACAACATGATACTGTGTAATAAACCATTTATTAAATCTTTAAATAGTGCTTAAAAATGCTAAAGTAAAGTGTTACATGAGTTGGTGATTTAAGGAAGACATGAGGACCATTGTTTGCATACAGTGATAAATTAACTTTTCTGGAAATACCAGACTCCTACGCTATATTTCATATTTTTAGTTAACTTATGTAAATTGCTCATTATATCTTTTATTCTTGTGTACTCCACTGCGCTTGACATTAAAGGATATTTTTCTGTATACTATAAAAAAGTTAAATCCCCATTGACTCAGAATGTAGAGTTTAATATTGTTTATTGATTGATTTTTAGCCATGATAGCAGAATGGCAACTTCGGTCTGTCTATTTGGTCCAGACTGAAATTTCTCAACAACTATTAGATGGATTACCATGAAATCTTGTACAAACATTGATGGTCCCAAGATTATGGTGAACCCCTGACTTTTCCTCTAGCGCCACCATGAGGTTCTCATATGTGGTTTTTAGTGAACTGTCTCGACAACCATTTGATGGATTGCCATGAAACTTGCTACACACACTCATGCCCCCCTCAGGATGAATTGTAATAACTTTTAGTCCAATACTTTAGTTTATGACCAAATACCTGCAAAATGAATGACATTCCCATCAGCCTCAGCTGTACTTTGTGTTTAGTGCAAATTAGCAAATGTTAGCCTGCTAATACATGAACAAAGATGTTGAACATGGTTGAAAATTATACCTGCTAAACATCCACATAGACATCATGTAGTGGTAGTGGTAGCTGTTTCTTGGCTTTTCTAAAAGAAGGTGATAGTGAGAGAGCACATCTGTACTGAGTCCTGTGAGGCCTGTAGATAGTACCTCATTTTACAAGCCTCGTTGAGACCACAGTTGTCACATTGGCTGACCTCTTGCAGAGCTGAACTCAAGACACACAAACAAGAGGAAGCATAGGGTTTGGAAAAATAAAAATAAGATAATAAAGCAGGTAGAGGAAGGAGAGGCCAGACACTGAGATTAATCTATGGGCTCGCTCTCCTCTCCCTACCTTTACCTTCTCTCCTCCTGTCTCTATCACAATGTAGATGGATGGTTGCCGAGGACAACCTGTGTGTACTCACCTAACGATGAACAGGAAGTGGTGTGTGAGCAAAGGTGCTATTAATAGCAGCATGTTTAGAAAGGACATTTGCTGGCTCGCGGATGTGTGTGTGTGTGTGTGCGTGTGTGCGTGTGTGTGTGCATGCGAGCACCTGTGTGAGGGAGCAGCCAGCCTGTAACAGGGAGGAGGAGGAGGAGGAGGATGCAGATTGTGAGACTCAGACAGTTACTAGAGAGAACAGGAGGGGGGGTAAGAGTGAGGGATGGATGGAGGGAGTGAGGGAACGTAGTGGAGGAGGGGGCGAGTGTGTGTTGACGCTGTACGTGGCGTCAGTGTGATAAGAATAGAGATGGTGCGTGTAGTGCTGCTGAGACATCACCCTCACACCCTCAGTGGGGCAGGCAGTACTCACTCTGACTGTGTGTGTGTGTGCACAGATATTACCCAGGGTAAGCTCATGTGTGCATGGATGACTAAACTGTTAGGGTTGCAGTGATTTCTTTCCTTTTCCTCAGTTGTGTAATAACAGTTATGTGTACCATTTCATACAGGTTTAATTTTTAGAAACACATTTCCTTTTCATCATTGCACAATTTCTAAAGAGCAACTTGAGAAAAAAGGGTAATAATGTGCACTATATTTTGGTTTTGAAACAATTTTCTTGTTAATAGCGCAATGCCTTGAAAAGACAACGGGAATAAGGACACTTTGAAACTTTTACACTTGTAATTATGAAATCAATTTTATTACAATGTGGAGTAATATAACAGTATTAAATGACAATTAAATGATGGTTCTGCATACTCTGCATAATATATGCACATATTGTACATATCTTTTGTGTGTGTATATGTCTACATGTATGTATATATATGTAACATAATTTAGTTTTCCTTTTTATTTCTTCCTTTGGCACTGCTTTTATATACTTTGTTCTATTTTATTGCTTTATTCTATTCAAATTTAAATATTTGAATTTTCTGTTTATACTTTTTCTGTGTGTGTAGCATGGAGGGGGCTACGGCTGCATTTCTTTGTGCAATCCTGTATTGTGTAATGACAATTAAGCTGAACCATGAATACTAATACTAATACTACCACTAATAAAAATAATAACTTTCATTTTTATAGCACCTTTCAGGGGACCCAAGAACACTTTACACATAAGGAGGCAGACAACCTTGAACCTTGAACCTATATCAAGGTTAGAGCCAGAAGTATTAGAATACTAGTAATAATAGTAATAATAGAACAAGATGAAGCAAGAATAAAACAATGGCATAGCAAAGCATAAACTGACAAACCACAGCTGTTGCATTGGAATAAGAACAGCTTTAAAATACAGTGGTATGTATGCTGTCTATGTGTTAGAATCAACAGCATGTTGTGGCTCAGCTGGATCTAATGTGGAGACCCTCTACATAAAGCGTCTTCACACCATCAGGAACTGAAGCAGCCACTGTGGAGGGACAACACGTGGACAGAGAGCAGAAACAGAACATCAAAACCCCGTTCAGATCCAGGTCAGTAGAAACACATAACAGAGCATATTTGACCAGATACTCACATTGTTGATTCCTCTGTCTTTCACTTCCTGACTGGTCTCTAATTCATACAGAGCTGAGGAGAAGATTTAGTATTCAAGTTTAGTGTTCGTTTTCAAAACAGAGATCCTGGCAAGTATCCCGAGTTTATTTAGGGTTAGTCCAAATAAAAATGTATGTAAACAAAGCACGCACATGTAGATCTTAAAGCTAATTGCAGAACCGTACTCTTTATACTATCATTTACAGAGACCCAACAATTCCCACCATGAGCAAGCACTTGGCGACAGTGGCAAGGATAAACTCCCTTTTTACAGAAACCTCGAGCAGAACCAGGCTCTTTAAGCGCCTGTATGTCTAATAATAATCTAATGATGGTGCTATGCGGCAGGTTTAGTGCAGAAGGATCAAGAATAGAAAAAAAGACTACTATAGTGCTTCCTGCAATAATCAAATTAATCATAGCTGACCAGCTGTTGTAAGGTTATGGATACCTTATTTCATTATTGGTCATTCTGTTTGCCTTTTTTTGTGTGTTTGATGATTAGCTGCATTGATGGATGCATGTGTGAGAATCTGTGTGTTTGTGTGTGTGTGTGTGTTACCAAAAAGCTTGCGCAGCCTGGTGACACATGACACGAAGCTGTGGAAGGGCATTTGAGGCTCTCCAGATGCAAATCGCTCAGACAGCAGCTGAACCACCTTGCCGTCACACTGTATTCCTGGGAAACAGAGGAGTGGACAAAGGTGTGAAGCCAAACAGTAGCAACCATCTGTGTGCACATAGTGAGTGTGTGTGTGTGTGTGTGTGTGTGCGCATACATACCAATAGCTTGCAGCGCTGTACTGAGTTCAAAGGGGCTCATGGTCCCAGAAGAGTCCTCATCAAACTGGAAAAAAGTGGCCTAAAAAAAACAAAGCAGCATCAGAATAAGTACAGTGATAGTGACACAACTCTCCTTTTTCTGTCTGTAACACACACACACACACACACACACACACACACACAGACACACTGAGCTGTACCTGCAGACTGCGCAGACTAGACAGCAGGGTTTCTGTTTGTTTACGGCTGAGAGTGGCGCGCCCTTTAGTCTGCCAGCAGAGTTAAGGACATCTCAACAGGACGGAAGACAGAGAGATAAAGTTATGAGGAAGGAGAGTGAAAGTGAACAGCAGGGTGGCATGATGACTCAACCGGATGACCGGTGTTTTTAAACCCGTTCGTCAGCAAGCATCTGCCCTGATGAAGTGTGAAACTAGCAGAGGTCAATCACGTTTTTAACAGCAGCAGTTGTGAAGTTAACTCAAGAGTATATAACTTCCGTAAGATTGAGTAAACCAGATGTATTGGTATAGTCAAAGTCAAAAAAGGATCTTACTGAACTCCAAGGAGACTGGTAATATTAAAAAATACACTGAGGACAAAAGGATACATCCTCTCCAAAGATGAGCTGTCTGCACGTCTCCAGAGGCAGATGGTAATCTTTGTCAAGAACTGTGATTACGGAAGAAAGGCACAGATTGATGCAGAGGAAGAAAATCAGGGTTTAAATTGGATTAAACCGAGGAAAGGTGAAGGTGAGGACAAGTGTCGTCACTTTTATTACTTAACCAAGCTCAATGTACTCTATCTGACTGCAGCTATGAGCCACTGTCTAGACTGGTGACCTCTGTGGCTCCACTGTTCCAACTTTTGAGGGAATGTGTCACTACTTTGCTCCCATCTAGTGGCCACTGCAAGTATTTCATAGTCAAAGATCACTTGTGGTGAAGCTTTGAGTCATTTTCAGATGCAGCTAAAACATGAAAAATGTGATATACTGGAACCTGAGTTGAACAGTTTCATGAGCTCGTTGGCGTTCAGTTTGTCATCCTGCCGGATAAGCAGAGGAAATCAGTTTGGATTGATTATAAAAAAGCCCCCAAATTCACACTTATGTAATGTTATGTAGTAAATGAGGAATTCTTACTGGGCCACCCTCCTTATCAAAAGTCTTCTCAACTCTCACTTGATCCTCCGAGGAGATGGGAGTTGCCATAACCTGTTTGACACAAACATGCCAAACAAACATAAACACACTATATTTTTTGTTTGTCTGCTATTGGCTGGTGTTTTATTGTACATGGACTCACTGGGAGGAAGCCAGAGGCGCAGCTGAAGTCCTGAGTCCTGGAACACAAAGACAACACCAGAATGTCAGTGTTGCTCTCTTGAAATATACTTTTAAACGGTTTGAATCTTACACACTCAGAAATAATGTTTGATATTGGCTCAGATCCTGAAGTCATGCAGTCAAAATTCTACTTGAGTAAAAGTACAGAAGTATTACCAATAATGGAGCCCCCAAAGTCTTGAAAGATGCTTTGAAAAAAACAAACAAACCAAGATAATATTTTGTGCAATGTGATTTAAAAAAAGAAGAAGACATTTTCGGGACTCCGGGGGCTCTCCTGTTAATTTTGTTGCAGGGAAAGTATCATTATTGTAGGTGACTGCATGTAAATCCAAGCAGAGCTTTGCATAATAACTGAAAACACCTGTGTGATTATGCAGGGCCTTTAATATATGACAAGGCATCATATTTTATAAGTCGATCATATGTTTTGTATGTAAAATCAAAACGACTAGTAACTATAGCTGTTACATTAATGTAGTGGAGTAAAAAGTACAATATTTCCCTCTGAAATGTAGTGGAGTAGAAGTATTAAGTCCTATCCATCTATTATCTATACCGCTTATCCTTGGAGGGTCGCGGGGGGGCTGGAGCCTATCCCAGCTGACATTGGGAGAGAGGCGGGGTAAACCCTGGACTGGTCGCCAGTCAATCGCAGGACTGACGCATAGAGACAAACAAACAAACATTCACACTCACACCTAATGTTAATCATCAATTAACCTAACCTGCGTGTCTTTGGATGGTGGGAGGAAGCCGGAGTACCCGGAGAGAACCCACGCGGACACGGGGAGAACATGCAAACTCCACACAGAAAGGCCCCAGCCGACCGGTGGCCCCGTATTAAGTCCCATAAATTGGAAATTCTCAAGTACAAGTACCTCAAAATTGTTCTTAAGTGCAGCACTTGAGTAAATGTTACTTTCCACCACTGGAAAATAAATATGATTATTATAGTCTGAGTGAGTACTCATACTGCACTGCTCTCAGCTGTGTAATTGACTGTTGTCGCTAACAGAAGCCATAAGAGGTGGTTTTAATAGCCTGTTGTTGTTGTTGAGACTAATTGCAGTTTTGTAAATTATACATTCGTATAATGTTGGGAAAACAATCTAAGTTTGAGTGTAGGTCCGGGGGAGTGTGGGTGACTATGACTGTGCTGTTGAGAGTGAGTGAGGCAGGGAGGCTGTGAAGTCCTCAGGAAGTGCTGTGGGTCAATGATTTAACAACATTTCTATGACAGGAAGAGATGCAATCACTCATAACATAACATAGCTAGTAAATTGAGCTGTTTTTCTGTTGGTATTATTGTAAAAGAGAGAAAAAATGTCCCTTGATTTTTGTCTCCCGTTTTGGGGTCTTTTAGGCCCTCAAAGCTAAATCCCCTCCATCTTACCCCAGAGTGTTTCCAGTCTTGGAGAAAATGCGGACAAAGAAGTCTCCAGGCTGGTTGGGTCGATAGGTGGACGCCACGATGACGTAGTTACCCGGTTCCAGATGCAGCTTCCTCCACACACCCCTTAGGGACAAAGTTAATATATATTTAGTTTAATATATTTATTGACTGCCAACAAGCTATCAGCTGTATGACTTTCATTTTTTCTATATACATGATATGTTTTATATGTACTGTATATAGACTATTCACGTGTTTAATAGCTGCCACCATCAGGACCATGTGCAACAATGCTTACTGTTAAATATGTCTGATGGATTGTCTCTGTTATATCTGTATGTATTTTGTATTGTCTTTGGCACCCCTGGCCAATTCAATTTTCTTTTTTTTGAATAATAAAGTTAAAATGTATTTGATTATATCTAAATTCTCTCACCAGATAAAAAAAAATGACTTAAAACTTTTATCAGTTAAGTATGCAATATAAAAATAGTGACTTCAGATCATTTGAGTTATGCAAACATTTTACACAAATTTCAAGGGTTCTGGCACTAAAAGCAGATGTAATTCATTCAGTTTTGCATTTAGTTGGACAATTATTACTTGGTTTTGTGTGGAGGCAAGTTTGTTACACTGAGGTACAAGTTTTAAGGAATTCAGCGCACAGTTAGCACAGTATACTAGAAGTTTTACAGTCCCTAGAGGTACCAAGTAAAAGCACCAGCACCACATTTTCTGCTTTTATGAACAGATTATTAAATAATTACTGATAAGCAGTCTTTTACCTTTGAGCTTTATATTTCCCAGAGCGACCCACAGGGCGATTTTTCATGAAGAAGTTGTTGTCCAGACACACACCCTGGAGCTATAGAAAGAAAGATATAACACTAAGTAATAATTACTAAGAATATAAGATTGTTCTGATATTAATTTCAGCAGATAATGAAAATGTATTTATCTACTGCCCACGAAATACTCACCTCAGAAGGAACCTGCAAAAAAGAAGAAACACAAAGACAGATGTGAGTTAATTCAGAAACAGAATAAAGGTGCTGCGACCCAAAATATTCAGTTGATCAATAAGTAAACTAAAGGTAGATGTGACCTTGTAGATGTGGAAAGCTATGTTGGAGAACTGGACTTTATCCTTCTGCCTACAGTTTTTCTGCAGCAGCTCCACCACCACGGTGCAATGCTTAGCTTTCAGCTTCTCCTTCTCTGCTCTCTTCTTCTCCTCTGGGGTCATCGGCTCATCATCCTCGTCATCTTCATCAACCTCATCCTCAACTTCCTCACCGTCTTCTTCTGTCTGGTCCCGCTCTGTGAGAATCAACTGGAACTGAGGATTCTTCCAGAATGTCTCTGAGGAAAAAACAAAGAAGAAGAGTATGACAACAGAAGCGATCCAGGAAGGGCATGAATGCAAATATAAAGTCATGAACATACTGCTGTACTTGCGGCTACCACCGGCAGTGCTCCCCGGTACCCAGAATCCTTTATGTTCAGTGATTATCCAGGTATACGGGGAGACAGGTGTGTTTCCCTCCTCGAAAGTGTCAGGATTCACACTGCAGAGCTCGACGACGTTAAACAGTCTGCAGAAGTCCTCAGTGCTGATCCTAATAGAGAAGATCATTTACATCAGAGATGTTATTGTTTGTGAGAGGTTGTTCGGTAACACTTTAGATTAAATTCTGCAACATACGGCGGAATTTACAGTGTAATTTGTTGTACTAAAGGTGTACCAGTAGAGTACTGATACATGTAATAACAGAACAGGTACATGACTACCCGTTAGTTAAAAAATACCTATAAACTCTTTAAGTTCCCACATTGTTACCTCCTTATTCCCTAACTTCACATATTGTTCCCTTGTACCTACATGTACCCTATGTATCAGTACCCCATCAGTACAAAAAATTTGTTTTTTAGTTGTTCAGTCATGTAAGTTGGTGTATTTTAATATCTGCCACATACCAGAACTCTCCATCTTCTTTATTTTCCAGATGAATCCTTTGCTTCTCTGCTTTGTCCACATCATTCCACTCTTTGCCCCTGCAGTCACACACATGCAAAGAGAAACTCAACACCTGCGGAGGTCCTGTAACCTGTGGAGCGAGTGGGCTCTCTCTTAGGATACAACATGCACAAACAGGAAGCTTCCTCACTTGTCACTCCAGGGGCCGCAATATTCGACAAAACCCCAGGGGTTCCTCAGCCTCAGCAGCAAAACCTCATTTGATGCTTTCATCACCTGAAACGTGAAGAGATAAGAAACTAACACAAGAGGACAGTCTTATTTACAAGTTCAGTTCTTAGTTTTATCTTAGTTTTTTATTTGTACAGAGCGCTGAGATAAAGTTAGATTAGATTACAAGTGCATTGACCGTGGAAACAGAGGTCAACAAGGTCCATTAGTACTTGTTCTGGAGCTTTCATTCGTATCACATGCTCTTCAGTGGTTTCCAAGGTCAAGAATTAACTTTCAATTGCAACTTTGAAGACAACGTGGGTGAGAAGTCTTTGAAGTTCTCAAAGAAAAAACTGGGCTGCTGAAGAAAGTCATGTGATATGATCAAAAGCTCCATAACTACTAATGGAAGTTAAACTGAGATTTTTTTTAGATTAGATTAGATTAGAGTGGGGCAAGATGGGAAGATATGAGATTAAAATGACATAAAATGAGATTAAATAAAATTTCAGTGAGATTATATTACATTAAATGAGATTAGATTAAAATGAAATGATATGATATTAGGATAACATGCAATGACACAGGATTAGATTAGATTAAAGGGAATTATTTAGATGGGATGAGACAAGATTTAAATTCAGTGAGATTATATGAGACGAAATTACATTACATTTAGATGAGATAAGATCAAATGAGATTAGATCACATTTCAGTTAGATTTTATCACATTAAATTACATACAATTAAGATAAAATGACACGAGGTGAGAGGACATGAAGTGGCTTTAGATTACGGTGGTCTTTGTGGAGAAACTGATCACTGCAGAAACAGAGAACACGTACATGATACAGAGAAACTAAAGAAAAACGAGAAGCAAACACATCAAAACAGCACATTGATGACGATGCAATAATAAATGGTGACAGTAGCAGCTGAGTGACCGTTTCGTCTCTGTGTGATACTGGCCTTGTCAGTTTCAGTGATGGCGTAAGCGTGGCCCTTTACCAGCCCGTCTCCTGTCACTTTTCCAATATCACAGAAGTTGCTGGCCTGCGTAAGACAAAGACAGAAACTCAAGTGGATCTGAATTAGCATCCACCTGTGTAGTGTGAACATGCTGAGGTGTGCATGTGTACCTGGATGAAGCAGCTGAGCAGGCTGCCTCGAGCCAGGGCAGCTGTCAGAAGCCTCCAGAGGACTTGAGGGGTATGAGAAGTGAGTTTCCTCGAGTATGCGATGCCTCCTGTGAAATCCTCCATCCCCTCTGAAATATTGCCCCCCTTCAGGCTTCCGTAGCATCCAACTAACCTACATGCAAGAGGTGAGAAAGTTATCTCCGGTGGCTGCGTAGTTTTTGTCAAATCACTGTAGCGACAAACACACACGCAGAAAAAGAGTGGGTGATCTCAGACATCACAACCCAGAAACATATGCTGGTAGTGGCAACTGACTTGGCATAGGCCTTCTCCACCAGGGCGCTCCAGTATTCGTTGCGGGTGTGAGAGTAGCTGAAGAGCAGACGGCCTTGGCGTACTGGCAGCCTGTCATCCACAACCACCTCCACCCACTCACCATACTGCCAGAACTGCATAGAGACACACAGGGAGAGAGACAGGAAGAGGAATGGTGAGAACAGAGCAGACATGGCTGTAATGAATCAGTAAGAGAGTTAATAAGGAGGAAGGAAGAGTGGAAACAGACAACCCACCTGAATGTCCTCAATATTTCCCTTTAACCTGCAGTAACTGATTTTTTTAGCCACCTAGGGGCAGCAAAAACAAAACATTGACATATATCATATTGCTGTCGCCTCACAGCAAGAGGGTTCTCGATTCAACCCCACCGGTCAGCTGGGGTACTTTCTGTGTGGAGTTTGCATGTTCTCCCCGTGTCCGCATGGGTTCTCTCCGGGTACTCCGGCTTCCTCCCACCATCCAAAGACATGCAGGTTAATTGCTCTTTAGCTGCTAAATTGACTTGTGAGGGGATCAGGCATTGAATATAAACAGACAATGTCACATCATATGCTTGTCATATATCTTTTAATAAATTAAATTAGGGGCTATTTATTTATATCTCTCACTGAACTGTAACTGCACTGTAAGTTTTATAATTCCTCTGTTTACTCCATTTTAGCTTTTTTAATATTCTGTTTCATTTTATTCTTTTAAAATCCTACTTATGTGTGTTTTTATATTGTGTTTCTTTTAGATATAGTCTTAATGCCTTCAGGGCCTAATGATAAGTCATAAAACATAATTTAACTGTTAGGGTTAGTGGCAACTAGGTGGCATCTATTAGGATGCAGGGTTACGGGGTTGTAGGCAGTGGACCCAAACACAGACATAGTTGGAGGTGGAAGTGAGAAAAAGGTTTATTGTTCTTACTGAGGATGATGGCTGGTTGACAGGTACAGAAAGATGGGTAAATCCAAAAACACACCAGAACATGTAACAACAGGAGCACAGAGTATTGAGATGATCCAGTATGAACGTCCAACAACGAAGCGTGAATAAACTTACTGACATGAAACAAGGACCAAAGCACAAAAACCTGAAGCGTGAAACATCCAACAGAGGGAAACGACCCGACAACACACAAAGGGAACACACAGGCATATATAGGGTGGAGCTGATGAGGAAACTAGAGACAGGTGAGTAACTGGGACCAGATGAAAGCACTCCTGGCAGAGACACAGGTGGCAGGGATACAGGGGAAACACCAACAGACAAGAACCCACAGGAAACACAGACAAGACCTTTTCAAAATAAGACAAAAACCTAAACCAAAACATAACCTAGACCAGACAAATATCATTGATCCTAACATTAACATGTATAGTGGGCGGCCATAGGACTGCTCGCCCAACTTTTGGCACATTTTACTGTGTACTGATAACCTTTATATGTGTTGTGTAATGTAAATACACATAAACGTGCTTTACAAAACCATGCAATATTGTATCACATGACCAGTGATAACTAAGTACATTTACTCATGTTTGAGGTACTTGAGTATTTCCATTTTACTTTTACTTAGTAAAATATCGTACTTTTTACTCCACTACATTTATTTGATAACGTTACTTTACAGATTCAGATTATTAATACAAAATGTAATCTATAAACTAAGAAATTATGATGTATTATTATAGATTATTGTTTGAAATCAGCTCCACCTTTTCCAGCTGCAGCATTAAAGTGACACATATTGCATCACTATTTATAATCCAATAATACAATGTACAATATTCTGAAGTGGGCGATTCTGCATAATGACTACTTTTACTTTTGGTACTTTAAGTATATTTTGATGTTAAAGCTTTGTACTTTTACTCAAGCAACATTTTGAATGCAGGACTTTTACTTGTAACAGAGTATTTCTACACTGTGGTATTGCTAATTTTACTTAAGTAAAAGATCTGAGTGCTTCTTCCACCACAAGACATATTCAAGCACAAATCAGAGCAAAAATATGAACAACACATAAAAATGTTGAGAGAGAATAAAAAACAAAATTAAGGAAATATCAGATGTCCAGATGTTACAAATAAAACCCAGATATCTATAAAAGGACAAGTTAAATAAACACACTGTTCTCTTGTCTGACTCAACTTATTAAACCGCCTGCCAAGGCAGTTACTGGTCGTGACTAGGGGGGTGTACTGCACTGCTAACTGTGTGTACACAACAGCGACCGAGAGCAGGCCTGCACTGGCCTTTCATAGCTGCAGCTGTGTGTGTGTGTGTGTGTGTGTGTGTGTGTGTGTGTCCCAGGGGTAGTCACTACCTGCATGTCTGGACTGCTCTCCCATCACCCTGACAGAGCAAAATTACTTTCCAGTCCTTCCGTCCTGCTTGTTAAGTCATGTCACAATCTCCCTAACAGTCTCTAAAGGTCCAAAGCTCCAAAGCTCTGGGGCAAAATAATCACTGAGCAAACACCGTAAAAATGATCTATATCTAAGTAGTGTGTTTGCCTTGACAAGATATGTTTAATAAGGTGGTATTTTATTGATCGGTGCAGGTTAGAGCCGGCGAATGAATGGCGATTAACTCTCTAGATTAGAATCATCACTTCTAATGAGGTGATAAAGATGAGGTTTTATGTTTGTCTCTTCTTACGTGCGAGACCCACCATGCAGTGATGACTCCAAGATGAGTTGATGCCTGTTTGATCAATTAATTAAATGCCAGAGCTGTGACACAGCAAAGACGTAGGCATCTCACTGACATTGGGCAAAGTCTAAAAGAATAAAGCCAAATCAGATAAAATTTAAATATTACATGAAATTATGTGAAATGAGCAATGTGAATATAAGGTATAAGTAGGTAGGTATATAAAATAAACTTAGTAATTCATGTCTATACTATGCTCAGGTCTTAAATCCAGTATTTAACACAAACAGCACAAACTGTGTGTCATATCTGGGCTGTGATCAGCACTAATTGAGCCTCAAGGTAGTTCAGGCAGACACGGAAAGTTGTTTTATAGTTGCATGTTGATATATGACCACAATTTTTCTCAAAAACTATTAACTTGCTTGGAGGACAAAGGGCAAAAATGTCCTGTTGGCCCCAGGTTTGGTGTGTGGTTTATTTGATAAAACATAAATGATTGCAGGAAGATTTTCACACAGGGACCTGTTTTAGACAAAGTAAGGTAATAGAGCAGGACCTACCTTAAAGAGTAAGTGCCTTGAGTGATGTCACTTGAGTCAGTGACGGTTGGAGCTGAAGACTACAAGTTTGAAAATGAAAAAAATATCTGGGGGTGTGGAGTTAGAAAGAAGTGAGCTTACCAGACCTCTGTAGCCCGCTCCTCATCTCTGCTTGAGGCTAGTGGCTCGAGGCTACATTAGCCACTACTAGCATAACACACCTGAATCTCAGAGTTGCATTGTGGGTAATGTAGGCACCAGGTTTTGATGGAAGGAAGGAAGACGAATGCATGGAATAAAAAAACACAATATGTCTGGTTCTGCTGCATCAATTTTGATCCATTGAAGTGCAATGCTAAATCAGTGGAGTACTCCTTCAAGGCCCAAACAATTTTACAAAACAAAGTTAGGCCTACATAAAACCACAAACCAATTACCACACTGTGAACCTGGGGCTTTTGCATACACCAGCAGTGGCTCCTTGCTCCAGTTTAACTCCCTCCACCTCCCCAGCCTGATCGTCCTTCTGTATAATAATTTAGATGTATGTGAGTTTTCAATCTGTGTTTGTGTTCATCAAATGTATATCTCAGCCTCTGGTGGCGGGGTTTGTGAATTCAGGGCCTGTGCATGTCAAACTAGCTCAGATGTTTTTTTCTGGAGCATCAAATAAGTGGAGCATCCTGACTGAATTACTACTTATTCTAAGTATTTGCTTTCATAAAGAGTATCAAGCAACAAGCTAGGGCATGTATGGTGCACTAAAGCATAAGCATAAGGCGTGAGACTGTTTTTGGGTGTGTTGTTTTTTGTTGGTCAGCAGGGTGTGAGTCTCAGCTGGCTTGATCGGGGGTCTAATTAGCCACTTTTCTCATTGGCAAAAAGGTTCTCTGTTGTACATCTGATCTAACCATACTCACCCTAAAATAGAAGATCCCTGCATAAGGCTCGGACAGGCTTTGGTCGGGTGGCACCACCTTCACAAAGAGTGTGGGGTGCATGGTCAGACAGGACAGGGCCGCCAGCAGCCAGCAGTTACCTGATGAACAAAAGAAACACATGAAGCTGATATGGACATATTTTACATTTTAGAGGATGCTTAGCGCTGTGGAATGAATGATTCGTTTTAACATATCACGCTATTTAAGAGCCCAGAAGGCACTGGTCTCCCGTGAAGCGTGATTCATGTTTACAAGAATGCTTTTCAGGCAGTTTAAGCTCGCTCTATCTCTCTCTCTCTCTCTCTCTCTCTCTCTCTCTCTCACACACACACACACACACACACACACACACACACACACACACACACACACACGCCACATTCCTCTCCAACAGCAAACATCTGTTCCATGTTGTTTCTTTGAAGATGTTGCAGTAACTGTAGGTATTTGCGTAAATCAAGGAAAACACGTCCTGGGATACAGTTTCAATGACGACATAAAACTCAGATGAAGAAGAAGAAGAAGAAGAAGAAGAAGAAGAAGAAGAAGGGGGAGGAGGATGATGGTATTGATCTGTACTATTGACACATCTGCACACAACTGGTGACACAAACCATCCATTCAGAAGTCCCAGAGGAAGAAGGAGAGTGTACTGTTGTGCAAGGGTCTTCTAGTTCACCACAAATAGGAAACAGATTGAACGTCACAGATTTTAGCACAATCTGTAGGCTGTTAAAAACAGGGCTGATGGGGTATGGACCCCTGGCAGATTTGGGGTTTAGGGAACACAAGTGTCATTCATCTTTCCCCCTCGCTGCGCATTTAAAGTTGGGTCCCTTGGGCTGTGTAGTGCAGACATCAAGTTCTGAAGTCACTGCATTTTTTAACCGTGATCAAAAACATAGGAACAAACTACATAAAAAAGTGTTTCAGCTTTTGGTTATTGTGGATTTAACTTTTCCAGGATGTTTGGCAATGCCAGTTTAAGACAATCCAGCACGACGTATTCCAGTTTCAACCCCTACTTACTCTGGGAGGGTACATGAGCAGTGGGCAGGAGAAGCAGATTTTAATGTGCATGGAAACTGAAGTTTTCCTGATGTACTCACCCAGTTGGCCCTGACAGATATCAGTGGTCCCGGTCGTGCCCTCCACAAACACTGCGTCCTCACTGATTTCCTTCAGAGAAGAGAGGAGGATAATATGAGAACACCAAAACCTGGTATTATGACCGAGTCTGGGGTGTCAACATCATGAGTATGCGATAAGAGTAAAAGAAAAGAATGTTTTAAGGAAAGGTTAGTTGATTAAATGACCAGTCTATCAATACAAAATTAATCAGCAACAATTTTGATAATTTAAAATAACTGTTGAAATCATTTTTTAATTATATAAAATATCATTCACTCGTTCCGGCTTCTCTAGTGTGAATATTTGCTGGTTTTCTTCATCATCTATGATATTGAATATACTGAATATATTTTGGTTTTGGACTGTTGGCCGGACAAAACAAGACATTTGTAGAAATTTGAGAAATTAAGGCGGGAATTTGTTTTTATTTTCTGACATTTTATCGACCACACTATTTATCAAGAGAGAAATCAGCAGATGAATCAATTATAATAATAATTAGTTGCAGCCCTATTTTACCTACATGTTCCATAGTTAGCATAAGAATTCATAGTACCCCCTTTGTATTCAAAGTCCACACATTTCTTGTTTCTTCATGTAGTTTACACATTTTGTCAATGTATTACATCACTTTTTAATTTGTTATGTGTCTTTTTGTCTCAATAATCTACATTCTGGCTTAAAACTACTTTCAATATTATTTGTGGTGTTTCTTCTTCGCTTTCTTCCCCTCTTAAGGAAACTGCTCCAGGTAATACGTTCCTCAGACCTGAGCCAAACCTGGTTGAATCACTACCAGCTAAACATCTGTCTACAACTCTGCAACACTGCTGATAAGAGGTCCAGTGAAGAAGCTATGCCAAGAAGATACTAGGAAACACATTTGACATGACTTTATTGTTTAGGCATCTGTTTAAAAACGTACAAGTGGCCAAAACATGTACAAGCAGACTGTTTTTTATAATATTAAACTTTGTGTGCCCAAAATAAAATGTTGGTATGCCTGCAGAATGTGTTCCAAATGTTGGCAGCATATGTTTTTGTCTTTTTTGGCTATACCATGACAGAATTATTAAGTAAATGATTTGAGTGAAGACCCATACCGCTGAGGACAAATCACATTATAACATCTGGAAAACAACTGGCACACACGCACAACATGACAGTGGTGAAAACGGAGGCACTGGTCTACCTTGGGTCGCTGCCACTTGATCGCCTTTTTTGGATCCGGATCTTCCGGCATACCGATGGATTTCTGCTCAGCTGGAAAGACTGGATCAGCAAACAGCTTTCCGGACTTCAGACACTCTTCCAGGAGAGTCTTGAAGTCCTGACCTCTAAACTTGATCGGGTTCTCGATGGAGCCCAAAGGTGGCATTTTGTCAGTCGCCATGCTGCCTGTGAACGCAAAGTAAAACTCTTCATCCGCGATGCAAAATGTGCAAGCAGCTGGTGCTTAAATACAGTAAAAAGCGCACACCCACCTTAGCCAGTGGGGCCCCACTTGGAGCGCCTCCCCGGCCCTGCCCAGCCAGGAAAGGTATGCAGAGCGCCGGGGGCCGAGGAGGGCTGGAGTCGGGGTAATGACACGGTGCCAACAGCCTCTTTGATCTCAACGTATCGTCCATCAGCATCTGAGAGGGCAGAAAGAGGCAACCAAAATATTTTAAATATTTGGATTTTTTGTTCTGTATTTTTTCAGTTTGCTGTTCACTTCTTACCAGGAAACTTCCTAGAAAACTATCACGTAATTATAGAAGCATATTTTCTTTCCCTACCTGAAATTCCCAGAAAATAAAACCTGTTTTTGCATGTATGTGCATGCGGATGCACGGGAGGGCAGGTGGTGTTTTGTCTGTGTTTGAGAAGAGAGACAGAAAAACCACAAACAGCCAACATTTTAATCATCTTATAAGGAAACTTACAGATCAATTTATCGAGCATATTTACAGACATATTAATCTAATACTGTGCTGTTGAATATGAGGCTGCTTACATACACACAGTAGATCAGTGGAGACCCCTGTCAGTCTTCTCAAACTGACGCTAGGTGTCACTCTACTCCACATAAAGGCACCAAACCACAACTCACCACATCTACTGTATGGAGGGGTTTACTGTACCTTGTGGTCGTGGTGATGATGATGAGAAACAGGGCGGTGAAGAGAAAGAAAACTCCAGGTCTGTTCATCTGACCGTTAAGAAAATCATATCGTAAAATCCCCCTGCTTACAAGATGTAGACAAGAATCAGAAAATGAGTTTAATTCTGAAGTAACTTAGTCACAATTACCAAAGTGGGAGGTTCATTTGCAATTCTCATTATTATTTGTCAGCTAGAGGCCTGGTAAACTACTTTAACTTTAGGTTTTCTGCAACAGACACAAAATATGAACTGTCTGTGCTTATAGCAAATATAATAAATAAATATTTTAATACTATTACAGTTTCAGTTTGGATTTACTCACTAAAATATCCCTAAACAGTATTTTTACTGACATTTCTTAGATGAGTGAAAAGAGGAACTGATAAAAATGTTGATATGCTCACCTACAGTAGGTTGCCTTCAGTATATATATAATGTATATTTTTGTTGTCAATATTCTCCTTAAAAAGATGCCAAGATTGAACATCATTCAAACATAAGGCAGCAAAGGGCAGTGCTCTTTGTTGTAAAGATGCTTATATAATATTTATCATAAAGTCTGAGCTCTCTATTATCATAAAAACAAATGTGATTTTAATAAGTGTATTAATAGTACTGCAATGAAGATAAATATATAAATAATAATATTAAAAAGTCTGGTAACCATAATAATGTTTATTTGTTATATTGATACACAGTAAATATAAATGCATCATTCAGATTTTTATTATTTTTGGGAAGAACCTCTGACCTCGAATCTATCTGCTATTCGTGACGGGGAACAGACTCAAAAATCATGACAATATGACACACAAAGTGAAGAAGAGAGCAGGAGATGACACTGTTTCTGTTTGTAGCTTCGAGTTCTCTTTCATTTTGTCTACAGTCTGCATGTTGTATTTAACACTATACTGATTTTGGCCCCCTTGATAAAGGCTAAGTTATAATTAAAGGCTTTACAATGTTAATAAATAAGTTACCAATGCTTCATAGATCAGTTAGAAGCCATTAATGAGAACAAATGTTTAGTTGCCAGGTTGTGAGAAATCTCTATCCTTAATTGCTTTGTCTTTTTTTTAACTCTTTAGTTCATCAGACCGCTCCAGTAGATTTCTGACGTGTCTTAACAACAATTACAGACTTGTGAAAACCCTTTATTAATAACTTAATAATATTTATAACTGCAGAGTTGATGGCTTATTAGAAAGTGAGACTCACTAGCCAGAGAAATTTTACAACCTGCCAAAAGTTGTTCTAATTAAAGGTTTATACCTGAGCTATGAAGCATTAAAAATAATTTATTAACCATTAATTAAACCATTAGTTACTTACAACTTATAAACACTGTATAAAGGGTGCTTTATGATAAAGTGGTGATTTTTAAAATCTTCCATCACTAAAATAAGCATGTTAAGTAAGTAAAGAAAGAAAAAATAAACATTATTTCATCCTTTCCACCACAAACCTTCCTTTCCTGCGCAGGTCTCTTCTTTATTCTCTTTTCCTTTCCTCTTTTCCTTTATTTACATTACAACACTTATAATTAATCTTGAAATAAACTAATTCCTCCTTATTTTTGACAGATTTTTAAACATGTTTGCATAAATTGATTGTCAGTGCTTCAATATATAAGACTAAATGTCGTTTGCATAATACCGGTGTAATAGATTATTCATAAGGACTTGTTGTTTTGCTGTGGTACCTATTGACCAAACAGTTTTCGGGAGAGTGTACTTTGGCCTCCTGTGCAGACCACTTGTGAACTCTGGTCGGGACTCAAATAATCTGAAGTGGACATCCAATTACCATGCCCACTCCTGCCCCCCTTGCCCTCTTGTGTCGTGTTATTCATTAAATTTAGGTGGATATCCATCTCCAATAAACTGCTGTCTTCGTGGTGCTTACTCCGGGCCTCTTCTGGCGTCTCCAGCCTTCCCTCCATCACACGCCTGATTACACTGAAAACGTGAGACTGACCGGGACTAAACAAACAAGAAGAATAGCGACACATATCCGCCTAATGGTCACCATTTAACTCCATTCATGGGCTCTCCATTATGTCCATATGGTCTTTGAGGACGAGATTATAGGAAGCCTCAGTGACAAAGGTCAGAGGGCCGAGCAGACACTCCCACACTTCCACGACCCGCTCTGATCCCACGACCCCGGCACCAGCGGCCCCCGGGCCCCTCTCACTCTCCCCGCTGGTTAACCGGCTTTGTCCCAGCCCGTTTTCTGCCGCATCACTCACGCACATCATGCCAGACTGAACGGGGTTACGACATGGAGAAGGGAAATGAATTAGCCCCCAGTAACACTGAAAGGACATTACCAGAATATACCTATAATATATGAGAAAAATAGGTCTGTATTTTATATCTGTTGCCTTATTTTTGAAGCAATATGTGACTTTCTGCTCCTGAAAGGTGCTGCTATATGAATAAACTTGTGTTGTTTGTATAAGACCTAATTCCTGAATTTGTTAACTTAATGTTGACATAAGTCTTGTTGGTACTGAGGCAGATGTAGGTTATACTGTATATTTTTCTAAATTGTTTCTATGTAATTTCTGGTTAAACTAATTTTGAAATTGAGTCACAGTGTTGAAAGATATGATTACACGCTGCTGGATGTCCAGTGTAGGGCAGTAAAGAATCACTATGTTCTTGTTTTGTTCAGCTTTCACATGTGTAGGGATTGTAACTAACTTGATAGCATTTTTATTTAACTCCCATAATATCATATTATATAATATTCTTAACATGCTGTCCTGTTATAGTCCTCAATACTGAGATTATTGGCAGGCCATTTTATTAATCCTCTACTGTATAGGTATGGTACAGTGGTGGAAAGTAACTAAGTACGTTTACTAAGTATTGTTCTTAACTACCATTTTGAGGTACTTGTATTTTACTTCTGTTTTATGGTAACTTCAACTCATCTTCATTTTAGTGGAAGATATTTTGCTTTTTAATCCACTACATTCATTTGACAGCTGTAGTTACTGGTTACTTTGCAGATTAAGTTCATAAAATATGGTACATTGTTAAAGATTAAGCAACCAAACAGTATTTAAAGTAGTTGGAATCAGCTCCTCCTAAACAAAATTCTGCTTACATGTAAATCCCATAATTAAAATATATCATAATATAACTCTTGACAGGGGGCATTTTGCTGCATAACGAGTATTTTTTATACTTAGTTAATGCGTCATTTTCTGCTACTAGCGAGTGCAAGATGGGTAACTCTGAAACAAAGACTAATATTTATGTGTAGTATTACTGTAAATAAAGTGTTAAATTAACATGACTAAACTCTACACGTACATGTACTCATTGGGAAAAAAGTTAGTGTAGGGCCCTGGTAAGGTTTTAAATGCAGGACTTTTACTTGCAACAGAATATTTTTACAGCTACTTCTTCTTGAGTAAAGACCACTGGTATTGCATCACCATCATATTCCCATCACCAAATTTTTCAATATGTTATTCAGTCACAGTGTTAGACAAGTTATATATTTACATTTTCTCACGAAAGTATAATAGTTTTTTTGTTAGACCCAGCTGTTGTATACATGTTGTGTGTTTCTACAGATGGGAAAAAACACCAGTGGTGATAAAGATATAATCAAAGATCATTCATACCTATGCAATGAAAAAATGAAAAGGCAAAGAAACTAGACGAAGTATGTGAAGCATAAAGAGTCATATAAGTGGGGTGACAGTAGACATTTGCAGTTGGAGACTCTGGTCGAGCTGGTTAGAAGCTGCAGTTCAACTGCCCTCAGGCCTGCAGGGAACGAACACATGAAAGGATTTTCACCTGTCACAGGAATGAACTCTACCTCCTAACCTCACTATGCATGCTACCTAGGCAACACCTCTGACCCCAGCACTGTGTGTGTATGTGTGTACGGAGGGGGTGGGCAGTGATGGATGTATGGTTAAATCCAGCTTTTCTGGCAGTTTTGTGTGTTTCTGGGCTGGACGAAAAAACTAAACTGACTAAATATGTGTGTGTGTAATTACCTGTGCAACTGAATAACTGTGTGTGTTTGTGTCAGGTTCACGAGGAGGGTCACCAGGTGCAGGAAGAACAGAGTAAATGTGTGTGTGTCTATGAAAGACAAAGAGAGTAACAGTCGTTTGAGGAACAGTTTGTCAGAGAGTGTGTGAGTGGCCAGATGTTTAATTACCTCATCTTTCCAATCTTCTTCAGGTCGTGCTTTGGTTGCATTTTCAGTTCACCCTTGAAGCTCTATACATGAACAGTATAGCGGAGGCTGTAAAGAGACATTTGCCAGTAAACAGGATATGATGCAAAAATCCATTTCAGAAGCACAGACACCAAAACAATGATGTACTAAGCCATTAAGCTTTATTAGTCTGCAGAACAAGTGCACAGGCAGCACCATTCACAAAGCACCTGATCTAAACGTTACAGTGACGGTGTGAGTGTGTCATTTAGGTTGTCACCATTTACCATGTCATTAGGTATCTCGTGTCATGTCATGTAGTATCGTATCATATCGTATCGCATTGTACAGTATCGTAACGTATTGTATTGTATTATATCTAATGTATCGAATCATACTGTAATGTATTTTATCATTTTGTCATTTTGTATTGTTCTATATATTGTATTGTATTCTATCTAACTTATTGTAACGTATTGCATCGCCTCTCATATATTGTATCGTATGTCTCTAATGTATTGTATCTAACGTATCGTATTCGTATCTATTGTATCCTACATAATGTATTGTATTGTATCAAATCGTATGTATCTAATGTATTGTAATTTTTGTATCGCATCATATCATACAGACAGTAATATTTTACAGAGGCAGTTTACATCTGTTGTGCATGTAAAGAAGAGTTGTATTCATTGGGTATGTGTGCATGTTTTTCTGTCTGTCTACCACACCCTGTCTTTGCAATTTGTCAAAAAATAAAAAAGACAACCTCAGTTGATCACTGGGGTGAAAATGAGCCCATGGCCTTGGAAGAGCCTTATTTAGGTTAGTTTTGAAAGGTATTTTCACCATCATTATATGGCAACAATGTCAGCCCGTTTGATGTAACACTCTGTCTCGCGCTGTGAAAAAAGAGAAATCAGTGAACTTCCTCCCTTTTGTTTTTAAATCAACCAGTCTCCAGTCTCATCAGCACTTCCTCGTACTCAAACCAAACTCAACTGACACTCCTCCCACAGAGCTCAACCTTGCTGATCAGTAGCATTATATAACCCTCTATAAGAATGAACCCTACTTGTCTTTCCTGCCTCTCATTATCTGAAGGTGTTGAATGGCAAAAAGAGAGGCACTGGATTGACGGATGGTTGCCCGGCACAGGGTCGCCTCTCACCCCGTCCTCTCACACTGTTAGAGGTTAGGAGGGTGGGAGGGCGAGGGGAGGAGAGGTGAAGCGGGTGTAATTCCAGGGTTCAGGTTTCACTCTGCGGTCATTGCGGGAGGAGGGACGGGCGAGAGAAGGTGGGGATTGTGGGAACTGTGCGAGGATAAAGAGCAGAGAGGGAGTCCTGCGGTTTGTCTGATCACTCCCGAATGCATCTTTCTCTTTCTTATTATCCCTGTCTCAGTCTGCCCTGCTGGTGATTTAATCCTCTGCCTCCTCTTCGACTATTCTGGGGAGGAAGAGGACAACAGGACAGGGACTGCAGAGATGATTGGAGGCTTCACACAGTACACCATGAGAAATGTAATTAAAACCTCCCAGTTAATTGGCTTTTTCCATGATAAAGCACAATCTTCTCATACATAAGTGAGAGCCTCTCATGGCCACAGGCCTGCCCTATGGGAAAGCAAACATAGAGCTCATACATTCCCTTTGTTGTGAGCATTTTCAGAGCTAATCATCTTAAGTTTAATCTGAATTTGTGATTGTGCCATTACTGCCAGAAAACTGCACTTCATGTCTATAAAGACTACCCGTGAGGTTGGGCTGTCAGATGGCACTTCATTTTTAGGTTTAAAAATGATGCAGGTGAATGCTCTGTTTTGGTACGACTGAGTCTCTTTTTTGACACCATATTTTGACTTAGACAGTGTGTTGCTGTCTCTGGGTCAGCCCTGAAGTGGTTCTCCTGCTGATAGGAGTTTTTCAGTTGCTGTTGGTGACTACAAGTCATCATATGAATCTCTGGATTGTGGTGTTCCCCAAGGCTCTGTCCTGGGTCCCATTCTGTTTTCCTTATTATGCTTCATCTTAGACAGATCACTTCTATGCAGATGATATTCAATTGTCAACTGCCTAAACTACGGTGGCCGTGAAGGTCAAAACACAACAACATTTCACAAAACACATTAACAGCCAATCAGCTTATAGTGAAGTCAGCTGGTCATCTCGACCCACTTATTTTTTTATGTTTTCGCCGTTTATCAATACTAGCAATGCAACTGTAGCAAGTAACTCACTATCACTATCCTCATGTAAATTTTAAGACACTACAAATTATGTCCAGCCACAAAAAAGCCTGAAAAGCTGGTAGTTAGAACGGAAGTACAGAGAGTTGTTGCTATGGAAACGATACACCGTCACATATACTGGCAAGTTTCAGAACGTTGCAGACCAGTGCATTGCAAGTAGTAGTAGAACACGTCACTTGGTTTGTGGTTGTAAACAAGAAGAACTGTCCCTCCCTTTCTGTAATCTGAAATGTTGTTGTGTTTTGTGAAATGTCGTTGTGTTTTGACCTTCAGGGCCACCATACTAAACTATATAAAATATTGGATGGTGGATAATTTATTACAGCTCTTCTACAGCACAGGCAATCTTACTGCTTTACCTGATCTCATTCTAGAGGTTCACACTCAGTAAAAAGGCCTTTAAATGTTTCGCTCCTTTTCAGATGGAATAAAATTGGATCACCTAATTTCCTTGGATGATTTTAAAGTTCACCACTGACTATACATATAGCTGCAATGATTAGGTCTGAGTGAAGTGAAGATCTTTAAGGTCAACTAAGCCTTCATCCCACATTGTTGTGTTAAAATTGTATCTGTTGTTCATTTTATGTCCTTGTTTTCTCAGATTCTCCTCTTTTATGTGCAGTTTTGCAAGTTTAATGATTCTCTAAATGTTTGGTTTTTGCTTTGTTTGCGCAAAAGACTGTTTTAAATTTTATGACTACTCACACAAAGTTTTAGTTGGAGAAAATAAAACTGTCAGATAAAAATTACAAGATTTGCCTGAATAACTTAATTGATAATGTAATAATATTTGTGATACAATATTATTGTTAGCTGTAGCTACAACTGAGGTCATCACTTCAGTCATTTTTCTGTGAATTTGGGTGTTTTAATAACCTGGAGGAAGTTTAGATTTTTTCTTTATGCACTAGGTGGATATATCATTTTAGATTCAGCATTTTGCCACCAGAGTTTTATCACTTGAAGTGCGGAGAATGCTTTGAAGCACTATCTCGGTTAACTTAATATAAATTAAAATGCCTAAAACCAAACTTATCAGTATTTCTGACATACTGGCTATGGCCCTGGGGATTAGGACAAGCATAAAGGTGCATTCAGTGTTCTTTCTTTTAATTCGCAGCCCAGTAAATTCAGAAGTCAGTATCACTTGACAACAATGAAACCCTTTAAACAACATTTAAACTGTCAATGTGTTATAATAACCAAAATCCCAGATGCTTCTCCTTACATCTGTTACAGAGGTAAAGGGTGTTTAGCAAAAGTTGTGTAGCATATTAAAATCCCCTGTAACAGTGTTGTTTGTGTGTGTGTCTGTCCTGCAGCAACCTCTCCCAACTTCCAGACCAACAAAAGGTTTTTCTGTGGAGCTGAGACAACTATTAGATCTCAAAGTCCACATTACTACCACCCAGGGGCAGTTACTGGTCAGAAAACACACACTCCAATACACATCGCTCTCCTATTGGCAGACATTATAAACTCTCCATGTTGTGATTGGCTGGTTTAGGTGCTCACACTGGCCTGCGCAGGGTTTGACAGCAGCTCAGAGAGGTGTGGACTGCAGGAAGACAAAGGGAACTCGGGGATGTGGAAAAGATATCCACTTGCTGTAGGGGCTACTGTGCTGTGTTCTGCTGTGTATCACCTTACCTTACATAATTGGGTCCATACGAGCACCAACTGGCGCTTGCTGTGGCACCCAACAGACAGGGAGGGCAGAGTTTACCAGAGGGAGAGACGGAGGATGTTACCTGTCACCTGTACTGTCCTCCCTCCTTGTGTTTTTTCTGTCTCTGTGGAGAGAAACGGACAATCTGACTCATCTGGATCCAAGGGGCTTCTGTCTTCAATTCCTCCCTATTCTCTATAACACAATGGTAATTGGTACGAGTGGGCGTGTGTGCATCTGGTGCAATACCCCCCCCTTCACCATCCAACCCCACTCTTCTCCTCCTCTTCATCTACCCAGCCCCCACCCTGTTGAAAGCTCATTAAAAGACCTGCTGTTAATGAGCTAGAGGGATCATAGAACATCATTTTCATTGGGGGTGGGGTTAAGGCCAGAGATGCTGGTGCAGAGGTTTTTATACCCTTAAAATGGAGTCAGCAATTATCCCAACCCCTTGACACTCCCCACCCACCCTGCTCTGCCTCCTAACATGCCCACAAACAATAACCAACCCCCCCCCCCTCAATTTTGTATCCTGAGAACCCCTTGTCGCCTGTGTCCCATCACAGCTCACTGCACCCATCTCACAACCTGCAGGATGACTGACACCAACTCAAATATATCTACATACACACATATATAGTACACACCCCTCTGGAATTACATTACAATGTTTCTAGATAAAGCCAGTAACATCACAAGGATGTAAACAAGGCGTGAGGGTCCCTAATCCAAACACTCACATTAAAAATTAATAACTCAGCGCTGACTGTGGTCCTCAGAGAAACAACCCACACTGACTAAGACAACATCCTGGTGAGAAAAGACACTTAAAAATAGTTTCAAAGCTTTGTTGTGGGCACCAGAATAAGAACAAATAAATAAACATGCATGGAAAAGCAACCACAAGCAGAAAACACAAGGGGGAGGAGAGAGAAAGACTCCACAATACAAAATATTTCACCTCAATTCTTTATTGAGGCTCCTCAATTACAAAATGGTGTCAAGTTTACAAAGACAGCTGAGCGGTATAGCTTCACAATGGCCAGTGTTCAGCGTAAAGGAGACGATGCTAGGAAAAGTAGAGGCAGTTAATATTATTAATAATAATAATAATAATAATAATAATAATAATAATAACAACAATAAGTATAGCAACAGCAAGAATGTACAAAATATTATCCCTGAACAGTTACACTGAACTCATTCAGAATCATTCATCACACAACACACATAAGGATTTGCTTTCCCTGACATGAATGCAAGTTGAAATCAGATATGGTAACACAAAGTCATCACAGTAGTCACAAAAAAAGTTGGTAGCACTCTACTTTGTCCTGTTAGATGTGTTAAATGAACAGATTTCCTCACGCTTAACTCGTGTTTCCGAACTTAAATCCTCATCATTGACGTAAAATGACCTGTCAGAAGCATGACACTGTGATTACAACCAGTACAAGTGTAACCCAAAGGTGTTTCCCCCAATATGTACACACAAACACTCAAAACATTCACACAAACTCACTGACCCAAGTGCTCTTTTGGCGGCTTCCCACAAAAAAACCCTCCACCAATCAACTAGCTACTCCCGCACCTCTCAACCCTGTAGTTCAGCAGTGGAACAGACTTTTTCAGTTACACGACCACCAACATGCAGCATCCATAAATTAGGAATAACTCAAACACAGGCAACAACAACAACAAAAAAAAGAACAGTTTCAAATGGCTGCAAAACATGCACAAGCTTCAAGCAGTCCGGCACTTTACAAATGTAAACAATGAAAGAGAAATTACCATCACAATAATAGGTACAAATAGAGAAAAATAATACACACCCGTTTCACATGTAGGTAAAATTGCCAGTTTTTTTATGCACAGAAACTAATCATGGAAAAAAACATCAGTAGATGAGACTTTAAAGTCTCATTATTTACATTTATAAAATTAGAAAACAAACAAACAAAAAACCCCAACAGAAAATCATCCATACATACTGTCACAAAGTCAAGAGCACAACCTTGCCAGGCCCCTGTAAACATTATGTTAAGGGACAAGTGTTGTGACAACCAAGTGCCTTTAAAAAGAGGAGTCTGAGAAACTGCAGGCAGACAGTGTTTGGATTCATTTCACCCTCTGTGTCTGTTCAAACATCTCCAGTCTTTAAAAGGTCTTCTCAAAAAGAAAACCAGCAACAGCTAGTAGCACAATATGACCTCTCGCCATCTGCTGAAGCTGAAAATATAATAACATCGCTCTATTGCTATGCTTTTTTTTGAAATTCAATATAATCCCTTCTCTATATTATCTGACAGTTAATATCTCCACCTGTCCAGTGGGTCACCAGAGACATACATCACCGGTCTTTTGCATCCTGCACTGCAACATGGTGATCAGTTTCCTGTGTCGGTGCGGACTGTGGCGGTTCACTTCCTGTTCAAGAGCTCTGGTAATCTCCCCGTTGAATGTCATGGCCTTGTTTTTGCTCTGTGGTCTAAAGAACTGTAGGCACTTAGTTTCAGCCAGCAGCTTTGCATACAATCATGATCAACGTGGCTGATGGCTGCTGGGTGCCTCAGTGCCGGCAGAGAGGACGGGACTGCCTGCTGCTTCTTCTTTAAAGTAGATTCCAGTTTAACTTGACTTGTCAGTTCAATGATGGGACGAATTCTTTTGATTTGAAAGGGTGAGTTAAATCCTATACAGTGCTATTTTAATGTCAGTTAGTGAATGAGAACAGCTCTCATGGCGCAGAAGTCAAAGCTAAGCTCATCTCTGCGCTGCTTTCAGGTGGGAGATCCCCCACTATGGCTGGACTCCCTCTGTTCTCCACACACTCCGCTTGGCTTTGCCCCCCCTCCACCTCCATGCATTTCACCACATCGCTCTGCATTTTGCTCTCCATTTCTATCTGATCCAAACTGGCTTCATCCTCCTCCATTTTCACCACCACTGCTTTTTCTTCTGCTTTCATAGCAGCCAAAGTGTCTGCGGCGCTGGCCTGCGCATACGCTCCTACACTGGCGTGACTCAGGCCATGAACTTTCTTCAGGTGTTTCTCCAGAGTGGCGTAGACGGTGAAGGGCACCGCGCACAGCTGGCACAAAAAGGAAGCCTTAGCTCCCTGGGCGCCGTGGGTCTTCATGTGGCGCGTTAACTTTGAACTCTGAGCGCAGGCGTAGTTGCAGAGGCCGCAGCGGTAGGGTCGTTCACCTGTGTGGCTGCGGCGGTGCACAGTCAGGTTGCTGCTATTTCTGAACTGCTTACCACAGTACTCACAGGCTTCGTCTTTCTTCTTCTTACCAGTTGAACTGGCAGTAGTATTGTTGTTGTTGTTGTTGCCTCCTCCGCTGCTGACACCTCCTCCTACACTCCTCCGCTCATTCTCCCTCTGCCACTCCTGCACAACCTCGCTCCACTCTGCCTCCCTGTCTATGATCTCTCCTCTTTCATTCTCCCACTCTCCAACTCCTCGCACTCTGTCGACCATCTCTGGCCGTTTGGGTGTGCAGTTGCCACTAGCAATACCACTCTCACCGCTGCCCCCCGTCTCTCCGCTCTCCAGCGAGCCTTCAGAGGGGCTGGCGCAGGGTGAGGTGTGCTGAGGCTCCCCTTGCCCCTCTGCCTCCTCCTCCCCTCCCTCTCCCCCCTCTCTCTGGCGCTGGTACAGCCTCAGGAGCTCCCTGTCTGCCGGTCTAACCTGTGAGGTCAGCAGCATCAGGCCTGAAGCTATGGAGGGGTGTTTGGGCAGGGTCAGGTCTAGCTCGGAGGGACCCTGGGCTCTCACGTCTCCCTTTCCCATGACCACAGCTGGCTGCATTTGAAACCTCCCTCTCATCCCCTGCCTCCCTACATCCTCCTCCAACACAACCATTTCCACCGACTCATATCCACTTCCTCCACTTCCAGCCTCCCTGTGATGGCTCCTTATGTGACGGGCCAGCTGGCCGCTCTGGGCGAAGGCCTGCCCGCACACTCCGCAGTGATAGGGCCTGTCACAGGCGTGAGTCCGGCGGTGGGCGGACAGGGCGCGCAGGGAGTGGAAGTTCTGGCCACAGGGCTCGCACTGGAAGTCAGCCTGGAGGGTGCTAGTCTGAGGAAAGGGAGAGGCTGCTGGTGGAGAAGAGGAAGGAGACAGCACCAGGCCTCCAGGGGAGCTGCCGGTGGTGTTATTATTCCCCTCGGCGAGCTCCTTGAGCCGCACTGAAAAGTTCAGAGCCTGCGGGTTACTGGAGGAGGAGGTGGAGGTGGTGTGTGTCTGACGGGAGCGACTGAGGCGCAGGGCGGAGGGCTGAAAAGCAGAGGCAAGAGCTTGGCTCAGGTGGCGAGGGTCCAGAGTGGCTGCAGCAGACTTGTGCTCTTTAAGCCCTCCTCTTCCTCCTCCTCTTATGTCTGCATCATCCTCCTCCTCGTCCTCCTGGTAGATGCTGAAGGAGTGTGTGTGCTGAGCGTGGTGTAAGAGCGCCCAGGCAGATGAAAACACGCCTTCACACTGCTGGCAGGTGAAATAGGAGGGCTCCCCGGTACCTGGAAAACAAAGACGGACAAAATTGAGTTGGCAACTTTGATTAATGGTTGATAAGGAAAACACATAGTATAAAAAATGTCTTGCTCTTTTCAAATGTCTTCACTTCAACTAGGAGTGAACAAGTTAAACGATGAACAAATAAAATATTCACTCTCTTTTAGTTCTGTTTTTTGTCTCTACCAACTCCTGAGGGAAATATTGGGCTCTTTAGCTGCTAAATGCTCCATTGTGTTGACCAGCTAGTCGCTAATTGTGTCTGTCAGCTGTTTGGCGCTGAACATGTAGCGTACAGTGGGTTTTAAGGGCTTGTTTTTGCTGATAACAGTTGCCTTCTGCGGCTGAAAAACAATGCAGTGACAGAGGTGAGAGTAAAGTTGTGGTTCGAAAGTCAAAACAATGAGTTAAAGACGCTATAAAGCTCTGTAGAGCTGAGGGGAACTGAAGAGTTGAGTGATAATTATCTGTGGTTTCATCACTACGAGTAACCTCTTTCATATGCAAGTAGTCATGTGATCCATTGTTAATACCAAAATATTGATTATAGCGGCTTTAAAGTTATAAAAGCTGAACGGGAACATGAGTATCAGCATGATAAAAGCCAAATCTATCAGGAGAGCAGCACAGACAGATTGATGTGGACTCAAATGAATGTAATGTGAATTGGAGGGTCAGGTAATGAAGAAGTAAGGATAGAAAGAACTAAACAAGAGAAAAGTGTGTGGAAAAGTATGACCCCACAGCAGAATAGAGAAATGGGGCTCCAGAAGCCGAAAGGCTGTCGCAAAGTACATCTGGAGATATTTTTATATGTGGATAGCTTTGTCTCCTAACCGAGAGCCACTTTCCAATTAAGCTGCAAATTGCTAATTAGCAGAACGTAGAAAATGAACGCTTTATGCAAATCAGGCTCTGACTCAGCCTGCTTGACAAATGAGGCCTTTCTGCATAAATCAAAATTGGAGAGAAGATCCCCAAATTGAGGGGGAAAACAGTTCTTTTTCTTCTTTTTTTTGGAGAGATTCAAAGCCGACTCTGGTATAAGCCTCTTTCATGTTTCCTCAAGTCAAATCCTTCTGTATTTTACTGGAGGGGGGGAGGAGAGTGAAGATGAAAAAGAGACTTTCTTTTCTCTTTTTCCCCTTCTCCCGCCCTCCCTCTGTCTGGAGATGAGAGGAGGCTGTGGTGTTCATGTCCTTTAACCTAGCCCGGGGAGAAACCCAGGAGAAGTTGAGATACTTCTTTTAAAAATAGGGTGAAGAGTGAGAGCAGGAGAGAGAGAGAGCAGGAGAGAGAGAGAGAGAGAGAGAG